>CM067369.1:38052551-38142401 GCA_034401795.1 Chaetoderma sp. LZ-2023a | reverse complement strand
CGCATGACACGTGTGTTATAGCTTTGGGAGGTTTTTAGAGTTTGGGGCTGTCTCTGTCAAAGATGAGTGAGGCTGTCTTTTCTTGCCAGCCATGCGTTGTACTTTCAGTTGTATGTCTTCTGAAATTGTTCTGTTGTTGCTTCAGCGTGATATTGTTCTGTATCGATGGGGCTGTTTTTGCGTTTGTGCATGCTGCAGTGACGGGTTTTCTCCTGTTCTTGGACGTCCTCATACCGTATGGCCGCATGGTCTATAGTTTATTCATACTCGCCTCGGAATTTTCTCCTTTGCTCTGCCAGAATTCCCTTTGTTTAAAATCATGTGTTTGTCGACATTCCTATCACACACCCACACCCCTGTACACCCATGCTGTTATGTTCTTAGGTATGCAATTTGTACTGTCGTCATTCTTATAGTTGCATCTAGGATGGGTTTCATTTCTTCTGGGTTAGATCCCGGTTGCAGTGTGTACTTCAATGGTCGATGGTCACCACCTAATTGATTCAGAACTTCTTTCTCTGTGTTGATGTACAGGTCTTTGGTTGCAAAGGCAATAGCTATCTACAACCGGCTTCAGAAAGGGGCACAAGTTACACCCTGTCGTGAAGTATAAAACAGACTAATCAAAATGCTGCATTTGACATTGCAGTGTAAACTACTTAAGTGTGCTAATGTTCTTAAGTACTCTTTGTGACAACGGCTCCTGGAGTCACAATGGTATAGTATTGTCTTAAGTAGAAGGCGGGAATATCATCTGGATCATTACTGAGTTGAAGACCATTTACTATCTGCCAATCCTCCACCTCCTCTCCCAGTGGTCTGTTTGTCGGTACCCACAACAGTGAGAATTGCTATTAAAGGAACCTATATTGAGGTAGTTCTCCTTTTGTAGCGAGCTATGTTTCTTAGGGACACTTCGAAAATGCATAGCATGAGAGAAACACGAATATATCCAAGAAGTGTTTGACCCAAATGCTGACAATAATCTAAAACTACGAAAGTTTTGTGTAGTGTCAGTTTAGTTACCATGGCTGCAGTGCTGGCGATTTGAAGTGCATGGCCAACGCACGTGTATAAATAGTACATATGAACATTTTAGCAGTGAAATTAGCCCCAGAATAGGGATTATAAAGCAAAATCAGACAATTAGGGGAAAAGTATGGGAAGCAAAATAAATACAGGAAAATATAAGCAATATAGGGACAGTGGGAGCTTTTGTAGTAGTATTAAAAACGTAAACAGTAAACTAGACTAATCGTTACCTTGCTGCAGTACGCATATTCCATGTTGAACACTCTAATGTTTACAATAGACTGTTATGTTTACAATTATATTACTTCTCCATTAGACGCGACGCACCTATATATTTAATAGGTGAATAGAAATCGACGGAAAAATAGCTGAACCCGGACATTTTGGTTAATAAACGAATTTTAATACCAAGCTAACCTTATGACTGTCTAGTGTACACACAAGAAAGTCTCCCAAATTCTCCGTTGGGAAAACCATGTTTTTTTAACCATTTGAACATGACCAACCAAATACCGGAAAATTTACCACACAAAATGTATACTGCTAAATATCTTGAGATTAGCTTTACTATCACACTCGGGTGCTGTCTACATAAGAACAGATCATGTGTTTTGTAAACATAATTATAAAAATAAATATAGCCGCAAGTGGCGATACACGGGGGGGGGGGGGGGGGGCTGGGGGAGCAAGCGGCTTAGCATCCCGGTCGCTAAGACGAGAACCTTATCTGAGCCAGCTCTTATAGGTGGCCTAGAGCCTAAATAGCCTCTTAGATTTGATCAAGTTAGATTAATGCTGTCCGTTTTATGGAATTATGTGAGAGGGTTACAGTAGGAATCTTCTTTATCCGACCAGTCTAACAATCATTGAATGTGGATTTGAAAAAAAACCAATCGTGTGTCAACAACGGCAGTAAAAATAATTTTAATATAGCCGCAAGCGGCAATGTACCTGGGTGTGGGAGGGGGGGGGGGGGGGGGGCAAGCGGCTAGCATCCCGGTCGCTAAGATGGGAACCTTATCTGAGCCAGCTCTTATAGGTGGCCTAGAGCCTAAATAGCCTCTTAGATTTGATCAAGTTAGATTAATACTGTCAGTTTTATGGAATTATGTGAGAGGGTTACAGTAGGAATCTTCTTTATCCACCCAGTCTACCCATCATTGAATGTGGTTTTGAAAAACAAACAATCGCGTGTCAACAATGGCAGTAAAATAATATAAATGAAAATCGGGCTAGTTCTTCTTGAGAAGAAGACAAGTCAATTCTCCAATTGCTTTAGTATTGCCGATTTTTGGAAGGAAAACGATCCAAGATGGCCGCCAAACCGTTCGTCCCACCGTATTTAAAATGGCAAATTTGGAATCAGAAGACCCAAAAACCTATGTAAAACCAATTTCGGCATCAAATTTCAACAAATAAAAAAAATTCAAAATGTCCGCAAATCATGCTGAATTTTGATTGGTCGATGGCGCCCATGTTCTTTGACGTCTCAATTTCTCTTGAATAAACTGTAATGCGCCTCAGTCCCTAATCATATCGGCCAAATTTTGGCCCAATCCGTTCAGCGGTTCTGGAGAAGAAGTTGTTTTCTCGAAAACTAGGTCATTCAAGATGGCCACCCAAGTTTTAGGCCAATCAAATACCCTTGAACCAACTTGGTTCAGCCAATGCCCTAGATGATATTCCATGAGTTTTGAATCAATCCGCCAAGTGGTTTCAGAGGAGAAGATTTTTAAAAACGTTTCCCGAAATACTACAAAATCCAAAAAATCCAGCGTTGTTTGAACAAAATCAGATCTCTATTACCTAACGATGCTTCCTGCAAAATATAATAGAGACCCACCCAGTTGTTTCCGAGGAGAAGGCATTTTAATTTTCCAATTGCTTTACTATGGGGAATCTGGCGGGAAACGAATCCAAGATGGCGGCCAAACCGTTAATCCGACAAATTCGAAAATGCCAGATTTGAATTTCTCGACCCACAAAACCTATATATGACCAATTTGGGCTTAAAATTCCATCAAATAATAAATTCAATATTTCCGTGTTTTTCGAGCTATTGACTTCTCTTGAACAAACCTTTATGAGACCACTCTCTGATGATTTTCACCAAATTTCAGTGGTTCTGGAAAAGAAGATTTTTAAAACGCGGGAACATTTTCCGGAAATCCAAGATGGCCGACAACCTATCTAGAAAACCATATCCATTAACACGTAAAAAAATTGGTCTAATAAGGCTCTCTTGCCATGCAAAGCTTGAATTTCATTGGCATTTTTGTCTTCACGCTATTCGAGAACAAATAAAAAGCACGGAATAATTAAAAAAATAAAAATAATAAACAGAACGAAAACAATATGTTTATACAGTCAAACCTGTCTATAACAGATATGTTCCACGGTACTAGACTTTGATGCTGTCCGGCGTTACCCTGAACGATGTTCCCAAATAAGCAGTATTGTTGGTTTTTTTGGGTAAGACTAAGAATAGTATTCTTCAGGAGAGCTTGCTGGGTACTTGTGAGAAAATAAATGACCCAATTGCAGATAATGTCAAAGCAAGAATTATGTTCGCAGGCGGTCTCTGTGCTGTGACGACCAAATACCATTGACAATGCATGCACGAACTCATGTCTTGTAAATACACCAGCTCATGTGATGCTTCATATAGCAATACGCGGAACCTTGATGCAATAAATAATAAGGCATTCACCCAACTGCAATTGGCTTATCGAGCCAGAACAGAATCAGAACCAGCCTACATTGCAAGATCTCCGCTTACAATTAAGCAATTTCTTGCCAAATGATGTACCCGCAGACAGCATAAAACACATACAACGACGGCTTCTCGAGCACTTTGGAAACGACGTGACAATATCCCGTGTTGAAGGCAAAACAACCGTGGTCACACTGACTGGTACAGCCTCATCTCTCATCCATGAAGCATGTGCAGCATCAACAAGTGATGAAAATGATGAGAATGAGCGACATTTGAAACGTGCTGGGTCTATGGTTAAGCAAAGCATCAAAGAGATGGAGCAATTAACAGATGTGTATCCCGACCCTAAAAGACCCTAAAACCTAGCTTTGACCCTAAAAAGCTTGAGTTCGAATTACCTGATAACCTGAAACATCTCATTTCGTCTATCTATTCTAAGCTAAGCTGAAAAATAAACTGATGACGTTGTCCGTTTGCCATGTTATTATGCAAGCAGCTGGAAAACAGTCTTATATACCACCACTGTTGTTATATATTGTATTGTTTATCCACCAATCGACCAGATCCCGTGTGATCATTGATGTGCTTTCATCGCTCGGGCTCAGTGCCTCCTATGACCAAGTGATTGCATTTCAGAGATATGCAGTTGAAAGCACGTCTGTTGAAGAACTGTGTCCTGGTATTGTCGAGAAGGCTGAAAATGTCCTGTTAAATCATTAATGGCAGATGTACTGATCAAGACAATTAAGCCTATCAGCTTATCTCTTGATATACCTCAATCACCAAATTGGCAGGGCTTTATGTCTGACATAATTACAGGTGATTGTAATAATAATTGTAATAATAACTCTCTTGCACTTGCTTCCTACAAACTGTCATATCAATATTGTCTGTTCCTTATGACAACAGGGCACACTAACAACAATATTTCTATAGCGTTTGGGAATATCGATAGTGTCCACACAGCCCATTAGCAAATCACCGAGTGTGTAAGCTGGACAACATCGATATCCAAACTCTATTGTGTAAATATGATATTATTGGTTTGGTTGAGACTCACTGTGGCGTGTCTGATTTCCCAGAGTTATCGGGGTATGCGATCTTTCAAAACCTTCGTCAGAAGAGCAAACGTGCGACACGTAACTATGGTGGTATTGCGGTGTGCATTAGGAACGAAATCAGACCAGGTATAAAAGTAATTCCAGCTACCTCGAGTGAAGTAACCTGGTTGAAACTATCAAAATCTTTCTTTCATCTAGACACAGCCCTCTTCTTGGCATTTGCCTATGTAAGCCCTGCTACATCTGCATATTCCCAGAGATGTGACGATGACTTTGAACTACTAGAAAATGACATCAGACGTTTGCTTAGAAGATGCTTCGGACAAAATAGACATATACGATGACACATACATCGCAGATACCCCATTAAGTAGAAGAAATCTCGATAGGCATGCTTTAGATTCTCACGGCCAGAAGTTGCTTTCATTATGCAAGTCATCTGGCATGCGCATACTCAACGGTCGTACTCTCGGTGATACTCTGGGTAATCACACATGCTACAGTCACAATGGCATGCCAAGTGCCATTGACTATATGTTGGCTAATGTAAATATGTTATCACTTGTTGAAATGGTGTTCCACAACCCAGACCCCTATTCAATCCATTGCATGCTGTCAACCATAATCACATGGTCATATAGTTCATCCGGCCAAGATACCCCTCCTAGACATGACTTGCTCAAATTCAAATGGTCACCCGGTGACGACATTAAATTTATGCGTTGTGCTCACCCACAGTAAGACACATGATTGCAGAGTTTATGCAGCAGTCATGTGACGTTAATTGCACTGTTCAAACTGTTACTGACATCATTAGTACTGCTGCAAAAGCTGCTGCAATTAAACAAAAAAGCACAACTCGAAATTCAGCCCATGCGCATAAATCAAAAAGGAAAAAAACTGGTTTGATATTGATTGCAAGCAGTTGCTTAAAGATCTAAAAAAGGCTGGTAGCAAAGTTCGTTCTGATCCTTTCAATAAGAAGCTGCTTCTTGAATTTCGCTCACTACGTAAAAAATATAAGAGCATGTTGAACAAGAAAAAATTTGAGTTCAAACAACGCATTCTTTCTCAAATGGATGCCCTTCATAGCAACATTCCCAAAGCTTACTGGTCACTATTTGATAGGTTGAGGGACATTGGCAAGAAAAATTCAGCTGGCCATGCTATCAGCACGACTGAGTGGGTGGCACATTTTACGAAATTACTTAACGACGTACCGAGTGCGGGCAACAGCGACCCGGATGAGATTATGGACGACTTAATTGAAAAGCCCAAAAGCGACCTTCTTTAATGAAATGAATTTGTCTATTTCTTGCGATGAAATATCTAAAGCAATAAGGAATCTTAAATCAGGTAAATCACCTGGATTCGATCTGATTCTAAATGAAATGTTGAGGTCTGGTCATACAGAAATACTACCCGTGCTACGCAAAACATTTAACAATATTTTGACTTCCGGTTGCTTCCCTAACTCGTGGCGTTGTAACATTTTAATTCCACTGCATAAAAAAGGGGATCCGCGTGATCCGAGCAACTATAGAGGCACTGCCACAGGGAGCAATCTGTGTAAGCTTTTTGCAGTGTGCTACGAAATAGGCTATCGATCTTTTCAGAAGCCCATTCACTGATACCCAGATATCAAATCGGCTATACGGCTGGATCTCGCACATTTGGCCATGTACTCGCCTTAAAAACTATGGTAGATAAGTTTATAAACAAACACACTAAGCAGCGCCTATACTGTTGCTTTGTTGATTTCAACTGTCTCTTTTAGTTAAACTTATTAGTCTGGGTATAGGGGTAATTTTTTGGCCGTTATACAAAGTATGTACTCTAATGTACTTTATTCAGTCAAGGTTAATGGCTCGCTTAGTGAGACTATCTCATCTCAATTAGGTGTGAAACAAGGTTGTATCTTGAGCCCTCTGCTATTTAATCTCTTTTTGGCAGACCTGCCTGATATTTTCAACGATTGCGAGCTGATAACATTGCATGATACGAATATTAACTGTCTTATGTTTGTGGATGATCTTGTTCTGTGAAGCGGGCCATAGCACATCTGGTAAGTATGATCAATTCTCGTAGAAACAAAAGCTGATTCATTTTTATTCTACTTCGAATAATACTTACGAGATGTACTATTATGATAAACTTAGGATTTCGACAGCCAAGAAACTCCAAGAGAGAGCGCTAAACTTCCATGGTCTAGACAGCGCTCCACCACTCCATCCCCTCATTTGCTCACACAAATTCCAGAGGGCTGTCAAAATGGGAGGCAAAATGGGAGGCAACACCCACCAGACCCGTGTCAACCCCAAGTCTCAGCTAAGGCAATCCAGGGGAGTGCAAAGAAGCTACTACAACTTATAATTTTGGAAAAAAACTATCAGTATTTTGATTAGATTTTCAAATTTGAATAAGTCTATTGTCTGTTGCAATGAATAAGAATACCCTTGAATCAGACTTTTCACTTAATCAGTCTGGGAACTCGACTGTAAGTAAAATAATATTATTAGTCACTTAATTAAGAAACACTCACCATTCCGAGTGCTTGATCTTTCTTGATCATCGCAGGAGATTCGCCCAATCTACGGTCGTTCACAGTCCATATGCATCACCTGTGTCAGTGCCTATGGAAGAAAACCTTGCGAAGTATGTGTAAAGAGTGGTCGAACGTGGCTTAACTGATATTCGGCAATTTGGCGATGGCTACTGGATTAAGTGCACTGGAGATATCACGAAGGTAGAAATCTGTAAATGACAACTCAGCATGCCATTGTGCTACAGACATCACCTCCTCTAATGAGACACCCGTATAAAGGGCCGATGCTGCTGCTAGTGCTCGGACTTGATGGGCGTTCGCACGATCGATCTGCTTTCCTGTTGCAATTTTATGCAACATCTGAATAGCATCCAATGAGAAATAGTATCTTTCGAGGCACGAAGATGAGGAGCTTTGAGACATAACCACATAGATTTTGGGTCATCTCTCCACTCCTCAGTACCTTTCTTATACATCTTCAGACATCTGACAGGACACCAAGCAGAAGAGCTTGGGTCATGCCTAACTAAACTTGGCAAATTGATCGGCTGTCCTGGATATTTAAGTAACTGATTCTTTGCCAGGAAACAAAGATGTGGTAGTAATCTTAAACCTTCACCTATAATGACAAAATGGTCTTGCTCGGCAGAAAGCACATGAATTTCGCTTCTCCTTCTTGCCAATGCTGCTGCAATCAAGAAAACTGACTTAATAGTCAACAGTTTAATATCAATAGATCTAATTGGTTCAAAGGGAGTATGCCCTAAAGCCTGTAGAACAAGAGATATATTCTATGCTGGGATAGGAATTGGCTGTCTAGGTCGCAGCTTGCTCATTCCTTTAATAACTTCATTTACGGTGTCTTTCTCCACTCCTACTAAGGCCAGACTGGGAATGACTGAAGGTAATGCAGACTTATATGCCGCCAGGGTTGAAGGTTCATGTTTGTAAACTTCGTATAAATGACAGATAAAATCTGCTACCTGTTGAACAGATGCAGAAAAGGAATTAATATCTCTTCTCTTACACCATTCTGCAAATTTGTTGATTCTATAATTTAATGTTCTGGTGGTTGACCCCCTTCTGGCTGAAGCGACAAATTTCGCTGCTTGCTCAGAAAAGCCACCCTCAATTGCTCGCTGCTTGATAACATCCATGAAGTCAATTGGAACATCGTTGGTCTGTAGTGGAGATACAGACCCGTGTTCTGAAAAATCAGATCCCTTCTGTCTGGAAGAGGGATTGGATTGCAGACCAGAAGGTCCAGCAGATCCGTAAACCATGATCAGTCTGGCCAATGAGGGGCGACCAGTAGTACTTGCCATACGCCCCCTCTAAACTTTGCCAGAACTTTTGGGATGAGAATCGTTGGATGATACGCATATGCATACATTCCTTTCCAACTTATCGCCAGTGCATCTACTACTAGAGCTTGTGGGTCCAGGATCGGTGACACGTATGTGACCATCTTTACGTTTCCTTTCATCGCAAATAGATCCACATTTGGCTTGCCCCAATGTTTGAATAGAACCTCTGCTACTGATTGGTTGAGCTGCCATTCCATCGGATGACAAACCATCCTTCGACTGAGAGCATCTGCTAGGATGTTCAATCTTCCTTGAATGTGTGCTGCCCGAAAAATAACATTCCTCCCTTGCTACCACAGCAGAAGGTTCCATATCATTATATATAACTCTGGCGACCTTTTCCCGCCTTGGCAGTTCAAATAGGACACCACTGTGGAGTTGTCTGTCCATATTAGGACAATCTTGTCTCGGATTAGGCTCTCAAATTTTCGAAGTGCTAATGCCACCACTAATAATTCGAGAACATTCATATGATTCTGCGTATTGGCCCGATCCCATTTCCCTGACACTGACAGATCATCCAATACTGGTCCCCATCCCGTCGTCGATGCATCTGTGAAGATGGACATATGAGGTTAAGGAGGTTGTAGAGGAACACCTCGCAGCAGATTCTGTTCTGATAACCACCCCTGAAGATGGAATATCAATGGTTCTTTTACTGGAATCCTCAGAGATAACGGATCTGTTCTCTGAGACCAGAATGACATCCCTTGGAACAGGAGACCATACAGGAGTCTATGTTAATGGAACTAACAATTGATGGATGAGCCAGTCCGGTTCCTAACCGTTTCTTAGCCAATGAGACAAAACAATCTTGCACGACCTGTTCCCACTGGCTTGAGAACAGCTGATGTCTGCCTCCGATGGTAGGAATCGGCACACAGCCCGCAGTCGATGTTGCGTGACAAGATGCTAATTCACATTGGTGAAGATTCTCGATTCCCTGTGTTCCTGGCACCACTGGTACGGGTCTCGCCGGAAGCCCATCAGGACCATCCCCCACGGCCACCTCATGGCTTCTTGGAGTATGATGGCCCAGAACCACCACCACGACTATCCTTACAGTAGTCGCTGCATCCCGAGCCGCCACCCTTCCTGTCGTCTTCATACAGCCTCTTATTAGTGTGATGACGAACAGCCAGGTCCCTGAGAACCAGATGCCCGATGGGCCAGACGGTCGGAAGGGCGATCTCTGTCACTGCTTCTGCTGCTCCTGTCAGTGCTGCTTATAGGACTGTTGTGGCCGAGTCCTTTTAGCTGACTTCCACTACTTGCCGGCAACCTTAGAGAGAGCTTGTCTTGCCTAGCTACCGAACAAGCCCGGATCAATGAAAGGCACAGAAGATAGCGCAGCCCTCATTTCTGGTCCTGGTTCTACACAATCTAGAACCATTCTCCTCTGTTCCGCAAAATGATCTGGTGATCACCCTGGCCAGGCAATCCTGGACAAGACCATTGTGTCCCGGACAACTCCAGGAGCAGCCTCTGGAACTTCCCCACCTTCCGCCACACAGGTCAGCATCCCCTGCAAGACGGTACAGCCATGCAAGAGAGCAGCCAGTCACTCTCGTCACATCCTCAATAAGCGTTAGCTCATTGAAAGCATCCTTGTTAGTCTGTGAAACCAACGGTCGAGAATGACTTTTGGACCTCCCAGTCAATGGCCTCTTCAGCGCTTCATGTTCCCCGACTGACAGACGAGGAACACGGGCATACTGATTGTAGGCCTGCTCCGGAAAACGGACCCTACTCCTTACCCCCTTCGGCAGCGTATGTTCCAGCTGAACAAGATGGTACGCCACGACTTCCAACATGTCCGAAGACTGAGTATCTAGTGGAAGGGTAGGCATGGCCGAAGAGCCACCTGACAGAGCACTAGCCACACGTTCTGACATCCGTTCCATCGCCGGATCACGCTAAGATCCCTGGTCAGATGTTAAACCCAGATGGTCAGACATCAAGCCATGAACCTGCACCCATTCAGCTTCAGTGCAGAACGATGACTCGTCCAGTAAAGAACTGCCATTTTCGTCCTCCTTCTCACCCATGGATGAGAAGGCCACTGACAATCCATGCTGAGAGCTACGGACTAAACTTACAATTCGAAGCAGGTGCTTGGTTCGACTAATCGTGGCTACAGTGTCTAGCGAATCTCCATAAAAAACAGACCGGACGGCAATCCAGACGAGACGAAATCCAGATGGAACATGCCTGATGGAACATCGACATCACCATCCATCTAGCAAACCTGAACATTTCACGGGGGAGAACCACGGGAAAAGCCGGAATCAGCCATTTGTGAAAGCTCTGGCATGCCAAAGTCTTCCATCAGAAGTAGGTCTTCCTCCTCCGCCATCTGTTCATGAGCTGACACGAGAGAAGGGGCGGGTGCTTGTTCCTCCGCAAGCCTGGCCAGACCACTTATTGGTTGTCCTGCACCAGACTGCATCGCCGGAACCGAGGACTGAAAAGACTCAAACATAGCCTTAAACTGGGCTGTCCAGACACCCAAGGCCGAGTCCATATGTTCATTCAGTCGTGCCTCCAACCCCTTCATGGATGCCTGATCAACCTTGGCCGCCTTATTCTTCACGATTCTCAATGCATGCACGACGATCTCTATCAAATTCGGCCACCAACTCCGATGACCACTTAACACACACATCACAAGGAGAGCCCACTTTGCACTTCGCACAGGCAACGCAATGTTGTCCAACAAACTTCTGCTTCATGAAGCAATTACACCAGGAGCACAAAGTATGTGGAGTGGCTTTGCACTGCACCTTGACCTTATGTGAACACAGAATAAGAATTAAAATGCTGAACATGATAACATGAACACGAGCATGCACACAATTTCTTGATTGCAATCATTGATTACTTTAAAAACATTAACTTTCTCTTAAATTAACGTTAATCAATATTTAGGCCGGAAACCATTTGTAAATTTATAAGAGTGAAAATTTTATAAACACAACTTGGAGATTAACTAACATTAAGAAATCCAAAAAATTAAGACCGATCACTACATACACCCTCGACAATGAAGCGAGAGCTAAATAACCGGCTTAAATTGAGTGCATAGATACACCAAACCAAACCAAAACGCTAATCATGGGCGCCGCCATCTTGGCTAAGGGCGCATCCATCTTGGAAGGAGTCGAGTTGCAAGAGAAATTAGCTGAGTACCCGGATAAGATTAAAAAGTTGACGGTTAACGTAGCGACTCCAACAATGGCTACCATTTTAAAACAATATGCGAATTTAAGGAAAGATCAAACAGCAATTACGACACGAATGTGTAAATTCTAGATTGTTACAACCTGCCCCTGCGACGACTTTCCTTTTCCTTCTATGATTACGGCAACGAATCAGTTAGAAAAGGCTTAAATCCTCAGGAAATTGCAAATTTGTGAGCTCAAAAAACGTGCGACTAGATTGGAGTGCAAAATAGACGAATCTGACTGTTGTTGGGAATTGACTCGGTACCTGGAGGCTATGGTAATTCCCGGACACAGTATGGGCAGGACCATGGAAAGTGCAGAGTTTTAATTGTTTATTTTGAGCTAGACTAGATAATAGACATTATCATAATAGTACATCTGGTAAGTATTATTCGAAGTAGAATGAAGTTTCACAGCAATCCGATAAAAAGGTAATAGTTATTGTCCTGAACCAAATTTTCAAGATGGTCGCCCTTGGCCGCCAGCCATCTTGGATTTCGGATTATCATAGATTTCCATTGGTTTCTTCTCCAGTCCAGGTCCATCCACCGTATGAAGTTTCAAAGTGATCTGATAAACAGTAACCAAGCTATCATCCAGAAAACAGTTTTCAAGATGGCCATGGGTGGCTGGTGATCAGCTTGGAATTCGGATCATCGTTAATTTTGATAGATATCTTTCCAGACCTAGTCCAACCACTGTATAAAGTTTCAAAGCGATCCATTGAATGGTAACAGAGTTATCATCCAGAAACCAATTTTCACGATGGCTGGCAGCCACCTTTGATTTTGGATCAGCATCAATTTCGATAGGTTTCTGCCCCAGACCTAGTCTAACCACATGAAGTTTCAAAGCAATTCAATAAACAGTACCTTAGTTATCATCAAGAAACAAATTTTCAAGATAGTCACTGGTGGTTGGTGGCCATCCTGATTTCGGATCATCATCAATTTTGATATGCTTCTTCCCCATACGTAGTCCAATCACTCTATGAACAGCGCTCCAATAAACAGTAACAGAGTTATCATCCAGAAACAAATTTTCAAGATGCCATCTTGGATTTCAGATCATAGTCAATTTTGATAGGTTTCTTGCCCATACCTAGTCCAATCATTCCATGAAGTTTCAAACTGATCCAATAAATGCTAGCGCGCGAAAACCACACTGCCACCCGTCCACACGGCTGTAAACGCCATCACATAATACCACGCGAACTAGATTGATCGGTCGATGACGCGTCATCACAAATCCTCACATTCACCGCTTTGAACTCTTGACACAACCAACAACCAACCTTCGGGGGCGGAGCCAAATGTAAATGTCCTTTTGCACTCCGCAATCATATGGGTATCTTACATACTAAATTTAGTTGAATTTCGTCCAATAGTGTCAGAGGCGTTGCATTACAATCAATTTCATAACGTTTTGACCCCATCTCACACACCCTTGGGGGTGGGGCCAAATGTAAATGGGCTCATCCACTCCACATTGATATGGGTAATTGACATACTAGATGTTGCTGAATTCCGTCCACCAGTGTCAGAGGAGTTGCATTACAATCAATTGTATTACCTTTTAACTCCATCCCCCAACCCCATCGGAATTCCGTCCAATGGTTTCAGAGATGTGCTACAATCAATTTCAGCAGGCTAAAATTTGACCTTTTGACCCCATCCCCCACCCCCTGGGGCGGGGCCAAATGTAGATGTGCTCATCCACTCCACATTGATATGAGTAACTGACGTTCTAAATTTGGTTGAATTCCGTCCAACAGTTTCAGAGGAGTTGCATTACAATCAATTTTTTTAACTTTTGACCCATCCCCACACACCCCTGGGGGCAGGGCCAAAGGTAAATGAGCTCATGTACTCCACATTGATATGGGTAACCCACAGACCAAATTTAGTTGAATTCTTTCCAATGGTTTCGGAGGAGATGTGTTACAATTAAATTCCGCAGGTGAAAATTTGACTTTTTGACCGCTTCCCTAAACCCTGGGGGCAGAGCTAAATCTAAATGACCTCTTTCACTCTGCAATCATATGGGTAACTCAGATATCAAATTTGGTTAAGTTCCGTCTAAAGATTTCAGAGGAGTGTTACAACTGGTTTGACCTTTTGATCTCTGCCATGGCCACCCCCCCTTGGGGGTGGAACCAAATCTAAATATCGCCTTGCAAAGCGGAATCATATGGGTAACCCACATACAAAATTTGATTTAATTCCACACAATGGTTTGGGAGGATAGTGTGACGGACGGATGGACAGACGGACAGAGGCGATTACAATATCCCTGACATTTTTTTAAAACGTGGCGATAATAAAAGCCTACAGATCTCTTATTCTTACTCTCTAAAATCAAAAAACAAGTTAGACACCCGTATTTATGACCTCATTGAAATTATTACCCAGTGACTTGCAGCAGTGAGACAGTTAAATTGGTGGACATTGGATGATATTTGGTTCGCTATTCCAAGCTCTCTTGAGCCGAGTCACAGTAGGCCTGACAAAAATAGCCTGGGAATGAATTTATGGGGAGCAAAGGTCCTCCCATGTTGGATCAGTCACTATTTGCAAGGAGTATATGATCTGCAAGTTGTCCTAGACAGATGACCCTGGTGAATGTCGAAATCACCTCAGAAAGTAAGATAATTGAACAAATATTATAATAATTGAAATATTAGTTTATTTTCATGAGTGGCACTGTGGTAAACTCGGCACACTTGCAGAGAACTTGTGTGCACACTTGTAAATAGTACAGGCATGCTTACAACTTTATCATTAAAAGGGCCACATGAAGTAAAAATTGAGAGTACAGAGGGAATATGAGGTAATGAGCAGAACAAAGACTAAAACACAACAATTGTACACAAGAATAGGTGGACAGATGCTTTCGTTCCATAGGGAAAACACAAAATGTTCTGCTAAATTGCCTCTGCAGAAAACATGTTTCTCCTATGGAATGATATGTTTTGTTAGAGTGCTCTGCTATTTCACGAAACATGTTTGGAGATGAATCGTGAAAAGCAAAACATGTTTTCAGTGTGTGACGTAATTGCACGTGAAACAACGTCATATGTAACAGAGGCATATATTACGTCATAAGCGTGTCGCGCAAAAGATGTTGGGATACCATTTTCTTAGCAAACATTATCGTTCCATATAGAATAGTTTGTTCCAGAGCGCTCTTACTCTATTGAAACTATTTTTTTGCAAACCCCCCCCCCCTATGGAACGCAAGGCTGTAAAGGAAATAGAGAGCTTATATCAACGCGATATGAACATTGGCTGCTCACACTACGCTTTGACGTAACAGATAAACAAGGCAAAATATCGGCCTACAGCCGGCATATAATCAGGTTGAATACCATAACATGGCTTGCCCACTAGGGATAACCAAGATAGACCAATACCAATATACGGTAATGCCACGAATACTTTTATAACAAGATAGGATGGCAATTGACCTTTCCAGTTTATCCATCAATCATATGACGTCATAATCAACTACGTGAATGACATAGCTAAGCTTGTCACGAACGCTTAATTCATGATTGACTAAGCGTTGTTGTACGAATTGTATGTCTTTATTATTTAATAAAGATGCTGTTTAATATTTTGAAACTAATTTGACTGGGCGCAAGTCAAATTAGTTTCAAAATATTCAATTGGTTACCGGTATAGTATTCTGGAAATTGATAGTCAGGCAGATCATAACACGGTGAAGTGTGGGTAGAGCTTAGCTAAAGATGGGCGGGGCATATTTAAAACTGGATTCCTCCATTGTAGCCACCAAGGATTAACCCAGGTAGTATATCAATGAGGCTTTACTCCCAGATGCAATCAATATTGAACGCCAATGAAGAAGTTGTCCAAATGGGCTGACAAATTCAGAATCCAAGAAATATAGCCGGCACACATTTACTAGCTACCTAAGGTTGACACAAATACAATGTCTTCACTGAAGGGATACCCAATGTAGAGAATTTGCACCCATGCGTTAACTAATGTGTACGGCAGGGTACCCTAATTCTGTGGGGTCCCAACTTCGTATTTGTGATATGATGTTGACAGCATACACTTGCTAACGCTGGTTTGATTGTAGCTTCGAGTCATTTAACCCTTTAGTGGTCATACCAGCCTAAACCAGCCTCAGCTATGGTCTGGTAGATTGTCCATTTACAGGAAAAGAAAATACAATTTTTGAAACTTTTACCACTGGAATGACTGGCTCGATGACCGAGCCAGTCATTCTAGTGATAAATTTTCAAAAATTGTATTCTCTTGGCCTGTAAATGGACATACGATATGAAAATATTTAAATTTTCTTGAGCCAATCTGACAATTCAAGGGTTATTTGGTTGCTGATGTTTTAATCTACTACGATTCAACCGATACTCATTATGTTGCCTCATGTAAGTTGGATTCTTATACATTTCTTGGCTTACAGGGTGCATACCAACCTTGTGTTCAGAAAGGAAAACGTTTCAACACATTTTGCTAAATCTGCAAAATGTGACAATCTGCTATCTTCCAAATAGATACACAGAAATACAGTTGAATGCTGGATGGGGGTTGAGGGTGGGGTGGGAGGGAGGGAGGGGGAGGTGTCATCTGTATAGCTCAGATGATTGGTAAGTTAGCTGAGCTAAAACGCTTCACAAAATCCAAGCCCTGTAAGGAGCATGGAAAAAAATATTTCAAAATAATTTTCAGCATAATGCATACTAGATGTTATCATGGTAAAGAAGAAATTTGTGAAGATTTATTGAACCCCTATAAGCCCTTACTGAATACTGATGTAATTGTCCAATGAAAAAAGGTGTAACCTGGTACGGACATAGACAATGATGTTGCCACCAATCACCTGACAATTCCCAAGCATATAATCCATTAATAATGTAAAAACAATAATAATAATGATATACACAATTTACAAATAAATCATAAAAGAAATACATATCACAGACGTTTGTTGAACAGTACAGTATAAATGCATTATCATGTGATAACTCCATGCTAGAGCATGACTATGAAGACATCTCAGCATGGAAGTTCATGTGATGAACGCATTTTGTCTATAAGTCACATTGATGTATATGTCCTAAGTACATATGTCCTTGTCCACCATCTTTCTTTGTGCAACTCCAATTATCTTTTTAAACTGAACCGTGACCATATAAGAGAGGCACTAAAATGCTTTGCCAGGATGTAACTAAATTGAGCAACAACTTATCAAATTAGATTGTTTTAAATCCTTTAACTTAGAATTATCTAGTCGATTCTCATACTTACAAACAGAACTGAACATGGCATTTTCTGAAACATCTTCAAAATTTAGCATTCCTTGATTATTGTAAACTCTAAATTTCTATAGTAACAATTTATAATTCTATTCAACTGACACAAAAGATACATCACATGATCCCCTCCCCCAACCACTGCAAAAGTCAGCAATTTTACGAACCCCGTTTACTACAGGGATTAAAAGATAGATTGTGCTGGCAGACAAATAAACAAACAAATGAAATGAATCCAACCCTTATAAGTGCAGTTACTAAGCAGAAACCAAATGCATGTACATTTTGACAAATTTTAAGTATTTCAAGGGAAGTAACTACAGTGAATAGACGCCTTTCACTGACACACAATCTCCAATGACGGTATGTCATCAGGAGGTGATATACCAAATTTGAAATGTATCCATCCATTATAAGTGAAGTTATTGAGCAGAAACCAAATGCACAGACGGATGCACGGGCGGACAGAAGAGAAAGCATAATCAACCCAGGTTTTTTAAAAAGCTGGGTATAAATAGTCACTTTATATATTGGCTATATAATAATAAGGCCATGGTCTGTAGCTTGTGTTTGGCTTGACAGAGTAGATATAATATATCCAACAGTATCTTGGATATAAATAAAGCACTAGATGGCAGTACAAGAATGATATATATATTCATACTTTCAATTGGACAGATCAAATTTAACAATGTTAGAGAGATTATGTTGAAAACTTTGAAAGAAATCGAGTGACGGTTGTGCAAAAAATTAAATAGTTAAACATGTCTTCTTCGCCTTTTAATCTTGAATAAAATTTATAATCTCACAGAAAATTAAAACTTCCAGGCCAAGAGAAGATAATCCTGCTCTATAACTAAAATTTCATATTCCTGAATATTTACCTCTGTAATGACGGGCCGGCTATCGAGCCAGACATTACAGTGATAAATTTTCTAAAATAGTGATCTCTTGGCCTGCAAATTATCATTTCTCCAGATCACGATCATAAGCTAATTTTGTCCAGCTTGACCATTAAAAAGTTACTCAACCACCCTATAGCGCATCAGAAAGTGACCGCTATAGACAGATGCTCTCTTATAAAACATCTCTTACTATACAGGGATCCATTACTAGCTAGGCCCCGCCCATTTCAAGCTAAGATCCACCCATTTGGTACGTGTGTTGGAATCGATTTATATACTTTGAATCACAATTTCAAGGTAACTACACAGGTGATCTGTTGAATATTTTGAAACTAATTTGACTGGGGGTTGTTTCTGCTTATGGTAGCAAATTAGTTTCAACATATTCAACAGAATGTTTATTAAATTGCAAATCCATCAAATTCATAAACTTAACAGACCTTTCAAGCTTTATGAGTTATAATACATCATGATGATTGTGATGTCAGCTTATACGTGATGTAATTCATTATGATGTCACATACTTGAGTGACAGATCAGATCCCTCCATTGGCTATATATGCCTGATGGGATACAAGATGGTGGTTCCATAAGACTGGTGGTATTTTGACCACTTGCCTTAAAGAACTACAATCTTTGGGCACAAAAGGCATGTGTTCTCTTGGACACCATTGAAAAGTGTAACTAGGGCCTAGTTTTCATGAGTGACTGTGTCCAGAGTTCAATGATGCGGTTCATGGATCATTCGTTTTAGCGTTCCGGAAGTGGAAGACTTACTGACACGGTTCATCGAACCAGGAACTAAGTTTTGATCCCGATTCGTTGTTACCAATGGCTACTGGTTCGTAAATTTCAAGATGGCAGTGCCCAGCTAAATTTTACAATTTATTTGAATAACAAAATCTCATCAATATTTTTAGTGGATGTGGTCATCTGCGATTTACATAGACTAAAATTAAAGTCCAAATCTATATACGATCAAATTAATTGCTAAAGTTAACACAATTTAGAATGTTGGAGGGTTCAGAACATTGCCACGAAATTGCGATCGGCAAGCTTCACTAATTTGCATAAATGCAAATTTGGCATTTCTGGTTTGTGGTTACTGGTTTGAACCAAGTCATCAAATTCACTGACCCCGTCAGTCACGAAAACGAGTCCCTAATGACTTAGAGAACTACAATCTTTGGGCCCAAAAGGTAGGTGGTCTCTCGGACAGCATTGAAAGGTGTAACCTAAATAATGATTTGCTTGAGCTCATATTCGCGTTAATAAACGCTTCATATGCCATCTTGGTTTCAAACAGCATAGGCACAGGTTTATAAAAATGAGGCTTCTTTGGGATCATTTACATTATATATATATATATATATATTATGCGTGAACAGCACTGAATACTAGTAGAATGACACGATTTGATACATGAAACTATAGCTAATTCAACTGACATATTCACACGTCAATGGTCTGCTGAAATGTGCTGAAGAAGCATTCAGGTTACATACAAGCGTGTTAGGATCTAGTTGATGGTCCAGCATGTAGCCACGTATCATCCTGCAATGTCTGGCCTGATGGCGGGCTAGAATTTACAAGAAATAATGGTTTCTCAAGACAAAAACATTTAAAACTATCTGAACAAAATATAGCTATGTCAAGATATCAAGAGTTCAGCAATAGTAAAAACTGTCTATAAAGGCAGAACCAGCTAAATGTGGCCTTTATAGACATGTACTGATTTTACTGAGGTTCAAATGTATCATGTCCATAGTTTGGGGAGCTCATAAACCTGGACTTTATATAGCAGTGGCTTTTAAATAGTGGGACTTTAGGACATGTTTGAGTGGATTTACATTTATTTGATAAATAACTTTTTGGTTGGTAATGATATGAACCTGGAATAATTTATACAGAATTGCCTCTGTGCATGGGTCTGTGCGTGTGTACATGTTTGCGTACCTGTGAGTACACGCACGCAAGCATATAGGAACATTTCGCGTTGTCAAATTCATTAACCATTTAATGGTCAAGTAAACCAAAACAGGCCTGCACAACGGTCTGGTGGAATGTCCAGGTGCAGGCCAAGAGAAAAATATTTTAAAAATATTTGTCAGAATATTGTCAAAGTATTTGTCAGTTTTAAATATTTATCAACCCAGTCGATAACAGAGCCAGTCATTCCAGTGATAATCAGTTTTGGAATAGTCTTCGTTTGGGTAGAAAATGAATATTCACTAAACAAATTTTAATTTTCTTGACAATTAAAGGGTTAAAGGTGTCGCTTTGTCACTACATTCCACACACACACACACAAACACCCCCCCCCCCCCGAAGAATTCATCAGTGAAAGGGTTAACTTGCAAGCTTGTACTATTTAATTGAATTCAGTTTTAAAATGCTAACTATTCATCTTGAAAACAGTGTCAAAACCATAACATTGCAGTATCTATTCCAAGCAATTAAACATGCAAGTTGTTGAAAATTTTGAAAAGAATTTGTTTGGAAGCTGTTGATAGAGAGCAACAGATGCCAGTTAAATTGTTTTCAAAATATTCAAGCAAATATTTCTTATATTGTACAAGATTTTTCACATCTTGTCTTTTGCAATTCACTGTTTTCAAAGTAAATTCCTGCAGTAAGCTCTCTCTTTTTGCTGCAAAATGTCCTCACCGGTAATGACGTTGTCGTGACATAAACCTATCAAGTATGTCATCCGGGTCAGCCAAAGATACCTCATCACCGGTTGTGCCACCATGCAATTTCTTTAGCCGGGTTTCATTCCTACGCGCGATCGCATCCACATCTAAGCTAGCTACAGAACCAAATGGATCTTGCTCTCTGTCAAACTAAAATAAGCAATGTAATTATCAATCATTAGAATCACATTTTTAGATCCAATTTAGTTTGACAATATGATAGCACCGTTTGTAGTTTGTCCTTTCTCAATTAAGTTGTCAATAGACATTTCCACTTTATCCATCCATCCTATGATGTCATAATCATCTATGTGACATGTAGAATGACATCATGAATGACTTAGGTAAGTATGTCACGAACGCATATTTGAAGATGGACTATGCGGTGTTGTACGAATTGTATGTCTTTACTATTTAATAAATATTCACCCAGTCAAATTAGTTACAAAATATTCAACAGCTTACCTGTAGTTTTCAGGAAATTGACAGTTAGGGCATTCAGGGATCGATCAATCACAGCATGGCGAGGTGTGGGTGAAGCGTAGCTAGTGATGGGCAGGACATAGCTAAAACTGGAAAGGTCCATTTCAGTGCTTTTTGTCAGCGACAACTTAATCAAATTGTTTTTAAAATCAGAAGCAAGTGTCAAGTGAAAGCTATGGAGGAATCCAGTTTTAGCTATATCCTGCACGTCTTTAGCAAGCTCCATCCATGCTTCACCCGTGTTGGGATCGATTGATCCCTGAACTTCCTATCAATTTCCAGAAAACTACAGATAAGCTGTCGAATATTTCGAAACTAATTTGACCGGGTGTTGCTGATGCCTACGCCCAATCAAATTAGTTTCAAAATATTCAACAGCATGTTTATTAAATAGTAAAGATATACAATTTGTACAACAATGCTTAGTCCGTCATCAATTAAGCCTTCATGATGAACTTAGCTATGTCATTCATGACGTCATCCTACATGTCACATAGTTGATTATGATGTCATGATTGACTGAGAAACTGGAATCCTCTGTTGTGATTATTTTAGAATATTTAGTTAGAAATGGATCTCTCGATCTATAGGATTTTTCATTGTGAAAACATCATCTATAATATATACTTACATCTGGATATGTGTTGGTGTTCTGTGTTTATGTACACTACAACACGTACACAAACCTTTGCTTAATTACCCAGCCACACTGACAAGATGCCCATCACACTCTCTTATAACAAAAGACCATACAGCACAAATATCACATCACGATATACTATAACATACTCGAGGTGTGGGCTCTTGGCGATCATAGCGGTGTTGTCTCGCAGAGTCATCACGACGCCGTTGTCGCGCAGAATCCTGTTTACGAGGAAGATCCTCAAAATCTTCTGGGAACTGCCCTACTCCATTCATATCTGAGAACGGAAAAAGATCAGCATATATTTACTGTTGTTGCTCATGAAACAAATATTAAATTGAACAGCTTGAATGTCCATTTGCAGACCAAGAGACCTTTTTAACCCCCGAACCTGTTAACCTCATATCGATAAAAAAAAAACCTGGTCTTGAGAAATGTCCATTTGCAGACCAAGAGAAAACTATTTTTTTAAATTTACAACTGGAAAGACTGACCCAGTTAACGCCTACTTTTTTAACTAATCTGAACTATTAACACAATGGTCAAATTTGGTCAAGAAAATATAAATCTTTAGCACAAAAATCATCGACATACAAAATGCCGAGACAGTCAATCCAGTAGCAGAATTGATCAAGAGCTCAACAAACAGTGCACAATACCCCACCAAAATAATAAGCCAAAAGAATGAGAGCTGTTACAAGAAACAATTTAGAGATTGTGTAGCAAGAGTTATCATTCAGAAAACAATTTTCAAGATGGTTGCCAGTGGCTGGTGGCCATCTTATATTTGGATTCATCATCAATTTCGATAGTTTACTTCTACAGACCTAGTTCAATCAACCTATGAAGCTTTAAAGTGATCTGATAAATTGTAGTAGAGCTTTCAACAGCAAACAAATTTTCATGATGGCCACTGATGGCTGGTGCCATCTTGGATTTCAGATCATCTTTCTTTCAATAGGTTTTTCCACAGAACTAGTAGAATCAACCCATCAAGTTTCAATGTGATCCTATAATCGCTAAATAATAAATACCCTAAATTTTTGGTGGGTATAAAAAGTAGTCTTCTCTTGGCCTGTAAATAGAGATTTCAGGAGACCAATGCAAATGACAGTGGCCGGCTTGAACACTAAAGAGGTAACGGTTCAACTAAACATTTTTATTACATGACACCCATATTCAGAAAAACAACAATAGTTTTCATAATAATTAGTTCTGTTATGAGCAAACTCTGTGGCAAATTTATAACACAAGATGACCAACTGAAAACAGTAAGTACTACAAACCTATAGACAACAATATTACCGTGATTTCTCGACTAAAGGCCGCCTTCGAATATAGGGCGCTGTCCCGAATTTGACCAAAATCCGCCCAAGAAACTTTTGTATTCAAATATAAGACGCTGTTAAATTTAGAAAAACATACCTTTAAAAAATCGAAAATTGGTATCAAAAGTTACCATCACTCAGCGCTATGTTTAATGTATGGCTAAAAATTATCATGGTGGAAGCGAAATTATTAAACAGGACCGCCTAAATATTGTGTATTTTCAATAAAGATCGTTTATTACATCAAAATCTCAATCTAGTTTTGGCATAAAATGTCTCCTTGAAAATATACAAATCACGTAACAGAAACAGAATGTAATGGCTCTTTTGCGTTTGGAGGCGCTGTGTGATCTTATGCGCTAAAAGGAGTTGTTATCTGGCTCTTGCGATTGGCGGCGCTGTGTAATCTTATGCGCTAACGGGAGTTTGTTCTCAAACGGGTATGGGAATATTCAGATGGTCACTAGTTGGAATGACTCTTTTGCGTTTGGAGCCGCTGTGTGATCTTATGTGTTAACAGGAGTTGGTTGTCTGGCTCTTTTGCGATTGGAGGCGCTGTGTAATCTTATGCGCTAACGGGAGTTGGTTATCAAACGGGTACGGGAACATTCAGCTCCTATCGCGTAATGATGATATATAGCAATTTCCGAGTCCAGAATATTTAGATCCGAGTGCTCGCTCTAATTAGAATAAAGATCTTTTGCGATTGGAGGCGAATTACGTGATTTATACATTATCTTTTCTAGACGTCATTTTATGTCAAATTCTGGATTAATTTTGATGTAATAAGTGATATTTATTCAAGAATAAGCAATATTTAGATGCCCCAATTTAATAATTTCACTTCCGCTTGGTGTTTTTGGAGTATACATTAAACATAGTCATCAGGCGGCGCAAATTGTCTAGGGTAACATTTAGTTCAATTTCCGTGGTATAATCTTTGACGTTTTAAGAAAGATTTCGACCCAAAAATGTGCTCAAGGAATGTTCTCGATTATAGGACGCAACACCCTTCCTAGAACATGTAATTTGACCAGAAAACTGCGTCCTTTAGTCAAATTTTTACGGTAATAATGATGAGACTCAATAGTCATGCGCTACTTCCATTATATTTAACAAATTCCTACATAGTCTGTATATATGTAATGACAATGGAGTGTGATTAAACAGTTAGAAAGTACAAGACAACAGTCAAACACCGACGCAATAAAGTAGTCATATACCTCAAGACTGAATCCTAAAGCCTTACTTACCACTTACTATACCCGAACTGCAAGCACTGTCCAATTCTTAAAGATAGGCAAAATGTACACATTGCACACATTTATATGTATATGTTTTTATGTCACTGATTGAAATCTAAGATTTTACTGAGTTAAATGGCCATATAATTCAATGATTTTTAAAGATATTGACTTGCAGACCAAGAGGAATATTTTAAGACTTACAATTTCACTGACAAATTTTCGAGAATATCCTCTTTGGCTGCAAGTGTGCATTTTCTATGAGAATATTTGGACCAGTTTTCATGAGTAGCGGCTTAAATATATGTAAAGTCCTTTAGGTCTTAAGGTTTGATGTTGTTTCAAAATTGAGACTTTTGCATATTTGCTTTGCAATGCTTTCCATATGACCACAAAGCATTATAAAAAAGGATATTTTAAGTGCAATGTATGGTAAAACTTTATCACCTGCTGAAAACCAAATAGCCAAGGCAACCTTTTGTATGTTCAGTAATTCAACATGTGTATTTGGTTTTGTGAATAAACAATGCTGATCTGTGGAGAAATGATGTGGAAAAGAGGTGATTACACAAACCTATAAATGCTGTGTCTGTATGAAGTGCTGGCTGGATAGGGGAGGCAGGCTGGCCATGTCTCAAGCCCAGGTCTCGAGGGCGCAACTGACCTACTTCCCTCTCATAAGTACCTGGCACAAATTGAATGACAACACACAAGTGCACAGTGACAATTAAAGCACTTGAAGCAAAATGATGAAGTATTGCAAAACTAGTACAAATGTCACTGCTTGAAACATGTGCAGAGTCAATATAATAACATCAATAATAGGGCTTCACGGTATTTCGGTATGATACCGAATACCGGTATCATACCCATACCGGTTGTCATACCGGAATGATATTTTCAATACCGAAATATCGAAATATTATAAAAAATATTATTTGTAGAGTTTGCAATGATCATTTCGTCGTAAACAAAAACTGTCAAAATCCAACCCGGAAGTAATCACAACCGCCAAGTCTCGCGAATCTCGCGCAAATCTCGCGAGATTTGAAAGTCATAAGTACATTTTATCGGCACTGAAAAGTAAAAATGCCGAAATATCTACAAATTTATCATGCCTTATTGTTATATCCATACCTGTTCAGTTCATATTATATTAATCCTTCATTGTGTAACGATTTTCTATGCCAATAAAGGTCATTTAACTATAAAATTTCAAAGTTTTTTTGCAACGCAATTTCCGATAAATGTCCGCCATTGTTCTTACAAAGGGTGATGATGACGCGTTTGACGTCATTATGCTCAAGAATAAATTAAAATAAACACAGCTCAGCCTCGTTCTGATTATCATTACGGGAATACTCCATCCACATTCCATTCTGATGACGCTATTGACGGCATTACAAGGTCGACACCTATTGTTAACTTTCGCTTTGCGCGTGGGATCATACAATAAATCCTTGTCAAAACTAGAATTGAGAAAGAATGCTCATTCAAACCTGTATGTGTCCAGCGTTTATTGACTAATTTAACTAAGACTATTGATTGCCCGCCCTGGCCGCCTAACCCTTCGATATACAGTGGCAGAATTTTGAATGCATAATATGAAGTATATGATCAAATGATTATTTTGAAAAAAATTTCCTTCAAATTTGTTGTGCTGTTCTTGATAACAAATATCACTAAAATTATTTTGGAAAAAGTGTTTCAACTTTACTGATTTTTTTAATTTTTTTGTAAAGAAAACAAGAGTATAGGTCACACACTCTGATCACCGCGAAATCAATGGCCCTATTATTAGGCTATTAATCCATTCTATTCATACAAATTATTGATAAATTATTGATCGTCATGTGACCCAAGCTCAAGAAGACCTTTTTATAAATATAGCCGTCCTAGCCCATACTAGTATTAATGTTTTAAAATTAATTTCGGACGATTATATCTTTTCAACACTATGGAATTGATTCCTAAAGCCAAGGGAACGTCTCCCGTTTGGTTACATTTCGGATTTATAGCAGGCGATGACGGTAAAGCAACTGATGAAGAAAAGCCAGTGTGTAAATTGTGTAAAGAGTCTGTGTGCGCCAGAGGTGGTAACACCTCTAATTTACGATTTCATTCACGCAAGCATCATCCGCAAGCATTTTTGCAACTGACGTTCACGCCTGGTAAACGAAAGAGTGACGATTTAACCCTTGATGACGAGACAAGTCAAACTTTGTAAAACAATAATGCTGTAGCAGTGAGAATTATCCATTTGCAGACCAAATGAAAACTATTTTTGAACATTTTTTACTAGAATGACTGGCTAGATAACCGAGCCAGTCATTCCAGTGGGAAATTTTCAAAATAAGTTTTCACTTGGTGTGCAAATGCATTATTTGCAATTAACTCTACACCTAAGAACCATAAGAGACCTATTGTTGTACTCATGACCCCGTGTTTTGTATTCTTAAGTGCTAAAATCACACATTTAGATTAGTAAACATAGTGCTCTCGAGTGAATAGGCCTAGCAAAAACTATTGAAAAGAGTTATCCCTGGAATGACTGGCTTGATAGCCGAGTCAGTCATTCCAAGGATACATTTTCAAAAAAAGTTTATCATTTGATTATATTGTTGATTTGTTTTAAATATTTGGAATAAAATTTACATTTAATATTTGTGGCTCGCTGTTATTTCTGCTGACTAATGGTAGCTGTCAATCATTCACCCGTTATCAAGTGCGCGTAAACATTCTGCGCACTTTACGGGGTCACTTCCGGCTTGCACATATTTTACGTGAGTCAACATTTTATGAACTAATATCGCGACTTTGCTTCCAAAATACACAAGTAACGCGATTTATATTGTTATCTTTGTATATAGATGATAATATAAATAGTGCCGCTTGTTCATTTATGGAAACAAATTCGAACTGAGAATAGTATTTAATGTCCGAGCATGGTGTCATATGTATGTCGTTCAAACACTAATACGTTATACGACAACGATGATTTGGGGGTGGGGAAATGACAACAAAACACATGTTTTATGTAGAATATACAAATGCTATGGCGCCCAAAGTACCACCTACAACATCATTCAATGCACATATGAGTAATACCGGTATGAAAGGTATACCGGTATTGAAATTGATACCATAACCGGTTTTCGTTTTTCCAATACCGTGAAGCTCTAATCAATAATAATAATACAATCACATCTGTCTACAGCAGATACCGTACGCTACATCACAATGTGAAAGGCATGACAACTCTATATGGTAAATAGCTTTTGCGAACCATGGTCCCTCTAACACTGAACCTGGCCAGAAAAGGCTTATAATGCAGTGGTGTTGACAAATGTCCATTTGCAGACAAAAATAATATTCTTGAAAATTTAACAATGGAATGCCCGGCTCAATAACAGAGCCAATCATTTCAGTGCTAAATTAAAAATAAATCTTATCTTGGTCTGCAGATGGACGTTTTCTATGAGAAAATTTTCATTTTCTTGAACAAATGTTAGGGTTAACCCTTTCACCGACAAATCCCTGAAAAACTATGTTCCTTACGATATAAAACTTAATCTGTTGAACATTTTGAAATTAATTTGAATGGAAGCCATGGCTGCTTTAGTCAAATTAATTTCAAAATATTCAACAGCTTTCCTGTACATAGTTGCCTTGAAAATGAGAATGGAGAATTCATCAGTGTACGGGTTAAGTGGTCAAAGAAGAAGCGTGTGCCTCCAAAAGTAAGTGTGAATTACAGACAGGTTTGACTGTACATGTATAATGACATCAATGACGAAGCCAATGATAACGACGGTGATGACGACGACACCATATTAGGTTCCAGACCCCTATCCACCTGATTGAACACCCAACCCATCACTTCCCAATATGCTATTGCTCAGATCCTTATTATAAGCCTGAACTAGTGATATGCAGGTACAGAGTCATGCATGTTATAATGAAAATATCGCTCCTTTAGGTGTCTGGCCTTTTGTTATACTTCTTTTTATACTGTTTAAACGGCCTTCGTTATGGTCTTGTGAAATGCCCATTTACAGGCTAAGAGATGAAAAATTACCATTGAAATGACTGGCTCGGTTATAACCGAGCCAGTTATTCCAGTGATAAATTTTCATAAATTGAATTCTCTTGGGACTGTAAATGGACATTGAATAGGCAGATATTTAAATTTTCTTGACCTAATTTGACCATTAAAGGGTTAATGTTTATTGACCTTGTAATGTATTTTGTTACATTATTTGATACAAAGTCAGAGAATTGAGTGATTTATACAGGAACTAAACCTCTTAACCCTCAAATTTGGTAAAGAAATTCAATTATCTCATAGAAAATGTTCATTTGCAGACCAAGAGATTATTTTTGAAACATTACCACTGGAATGACTGACTCGGTTATCGAATTGGTCATCCCAGTGGTAAACTTTCACAAATAGTCTTCTCTTCATCTGCAAATCAACATTTCTAAAGATCACTGTAGATGTCATTTCGGCTGGTTTGAGTGTTAAAGGGCTATGGTTTGTGAAGAAAACATTGCTTGAGTTATTGATGGTTCATGATTACATACAGATGTTTACGTTAATAAGCAGTGGACATATGACCTTATATTATGCGACAATTTTGAGAAAACTGAGTAATTGTACCAATAAAGAAAATAGAAAATGATTCATTTATTTAATTTAAGAGATAAGTGTACTATTGTATAGGTATTCCCGAATTTAGAAAATATATAAGGTGAGCACTAATCCAATAGAAATGTGTGTCTGAGTTCAGTGAGCTGTGGCGAGGCCTTCAACTGCATAAGCCGGTGAATTCTTAAGAACGGTCTAGACAAACACTTCATTGCAGAAGTTATTGGTTTCGTTGGCGTCTATCGAGTGCCTGATTCCAGGTCCCATTCACGCCATATCTAGGCTGGTCTTATTTCACTCTATTATTGGTAACTTCCGCAGCTCTTTCACTGATACCCTTTATACTCCTGGGTGGAGAGAAGCAAGGAGCGAAGGAGATTGCTCATGTTTCCAATGATGGCGAGATAGTGCACAACTCGGACGCGAACCATGTTCTCCGATTAAGTAGTCCCGAGTGCTATCAACTACACCAAGCTGCCGCCTCAACACATGTAGTGTGAATGAAATGGCCTCCTCAATATCTAGTATTGGTTGCTTCTCTGTGTATAACTGTGTATCTGTTGTATATGAATCCAGTCAGCACAGTATATAACAGCTCAGCAGACAGGTCTTATTGATGATTGACAAACAGTCACTTGATCACCATCTTTCATCTGATACATACCCACCTGTCTAACTGTATAGATCTTTAACACATTCACACACAACTAAGATGATTGGCTTGCTTACGCTGAATTATTGTTAATTAACCCCCTCAAATCATTATATCAGTGAATAATTGGAAATAGCTACACGTACAAAGTTTTGGAAAATTGTCTTCAAATATGGAAATGATTTATCTTAAATTTGTGCGTCTAGTGTCTCTATTGATTATCAAATCCTTTATTCATTTCATGTATTTATTTAATTAATTAATTAGGTATTTAAACAAATATAGGACCAACATTTAAAAGTTCTACTTTAAATACTTTGTTCATTTCCTTACAACATCAAAATAATTTTTTCAAAGGAGAAATATTTAGAAATTTATGAGGCATAGTCGTGCAATAACATATTTCCTAACATTTAATAGATTGTCTGAAAACATGTTTGTTTGCTACCAGTAATGATAACCTGACATTGCAAACATTGGCCAGACAGCAGTAACTCTCCATGTGTTTGAAATATACCAGCAACAGTGTAATACATACATAACTGAATAACAATGAAACACTGAACAAACTACAGTATGGCTGCACTTACAACAAGACACATTTTAACAAGGCTAGAGATGTTGCAAAGGACCTATACAAGTCATTCCGCATTACCGGTTACCTGGTTGAATGTACATATTAAATCTGAATTCTACTGATAGTTTTGAAAACAATTTGACCGATATTATTAGTCGATCATGATTTCAATCAAAATCTTTTCCGAATTCTCATCAGAAAATTAACTATCAGATATAGTGAATAAAACTTATGGCCTAGAAGATGAAATGGGCAACCGTAAAATATGCCAATTGATGGACAACCTAAAATTATCCACGTGTACATTATGTGCCGGTATTCAGTATATTATAAGTAATAAGTAGCTATGTAGTATATTGGTAGACAGGATGACAAACCATATATCTAACAAATAAGAAGAATGACGACTACATAGCATGCAACTAGAAATAGAAAGTAGTCAGTGGTTCTCACCATCCACATTAAATTTCAGATTCTGAAGTTCCGTCTCACTCACAGCATCTGTATGAGCGTTAGAGTAAAAACAAACAGCGGCTCTTAATAATTTATTGGTCCAGCCAGCCAAACAATGCCTTTGCAATGGTCATGAGGAATGGTCCAGCCAGCCAAACAATGCCTCTGCAATGGTCATGAGGAATGGTCCAGCCAGCCAAACAATGCCTCTGCAATGGTCATGAGGAATGGTAATTTGCAGGCCAAATAAATTAATTTTTTGAAATTTTACCACTATAACGATTGGCTCAATAACTGATAGTCATATCAGTGGCAAATTTTCAAAAAAGTCTTCTTGGCCTGCAAATAGATATTCACTAAGCATGGATTTACATTTTCTCGTCAAATTTCGAACATTAAAGAGTTAAGCGAGCACTAAACTAGCCATTCATTCCAAATAAACACAGAAAATCTGAATGTACATTATAACCTCTTTGATCCTTTAATGCTCAATGGTGGTAACAAATTTAAATTTGTGCTTAGTAAATGGACAATTGCAGTTTAAGAGACGATTATTCTTGAAAAATAAAACTGGAATGATTGACTCCACTATGGGGACAGTCATTTGAGTGATAAATTTTCAAAAACAACCCTCTCTTAGCCTGCAAATGGACTCTTCTGAAGACAACCTTTGCAACATATATGGTAACAATGTTACTACGGTCTGGCGATCCTGGTGCTGCAGTAGTATGCTTATGAATGAATACAGTTATGATATAATGCCATGACTTGGAAGCAATGGATCTCCATGGTAATAGAGGGATCCATTTCTCGATATGACCTGCCCATCCACAGCTAAGCTCTGCCCAAGCTTTGGTCATGTTGGGACCGATTCATTTACTTTCAACCCTGACTTCCCAGAATACCATTTTCAAGGTAGCTATACAGGTAAGCTGTTGATTCACCAGAATGTTTATTAAATAGTAAATCCGTCAAAAACATACACTTCATACACTTGATGGACGAGTTCAGTTTCATGACGCAGTATTCCCTGTCAATTATGATTGTGACATCAGCCGTCATGTGATGTAATCGATTATGACGTCAGATACTTGAGTGACAGATTAGATCCATCCACTATGTTCAAAATCTCTGACTTGAAATGTCTCTGAAACAATCCTTACACAAACATTTTGTCAAAACATTACATGCTGATTACAAGTAGACGGGAAAAGAAGTTTAGTCAGATGACAACAGTGACAACAGACACAAATCCACACACAAATCCACCGTACCCAGCATACATATCTACCACCACCACAGGGACTTACTTGTTCCCTTTAACTCTCGAAGAGAAGCCTCTTGTCTCTGTATGAGGGCACGTTGCTGCTCCTCCAACCCATCATTACTCAGCGGGTAGTCAGGGAAATTTGCTCGCAAATCTTGCCGTGATTCAGAGTAAACTGTGAGACATATTTTTAATAAAAGGTGAAAAAGCGTGAACAGTGGCACAGATTAGTACAAAACACGAAGCATTGTGTACCTTATCACCGGACTAAACCAAAACCGGTTTGGAAACCGTGTCCACCTACGCATGGGCATAATGGTACATGAATGTGTGGCTCCGCACACACATGCCCATCTACGCATAACCATAAGCATACCTAAGGGCATCTTGAGTGGGTGTGCGGGCGTGGGTGCATGAGCCTCCACCGCCATAAGCAGTATAAAGGTGAACCCAAGCGTGAATTCAAAATTAGAATACAGGAATACTTCAGGGATATAGGACAATGGAAGGACTCACCAGTAGTCTGCCACTTCATCTTTCCTAATCAGATATAGAAACACATGTTCTACCGCATTACACAGGTCTTGAGGTGACCCCACTGCAGATGTCAACACTCCAAAAAAGGCGAAAGAAGGACTACTGAATGCACCTACTCCACGCAATGGAGCTTAATAGCATCAACTACATTGGATAAAGGCTCATAACAAGCTCCCATCCCTCTCCTCCCAACCACCCACCCCCCACTCCTGACATTATAAGACTCAGTGGCAGAGATTAGGTCTCTTACAAGCCAAAACATCTCACAGATATGCAAAGCAAAAGCAAGCTCATATTAAAGCAGAGGTATAACAATATCAGTTGACCATTGATGGCCAAGCCAGCTAAATATGCTTTGTGTACTAGTCTTTAGAAATCTCAATTCTCATGCCAAGAGAACAATATTTTTTTTAATATAGCAATAGATGGCTCAATAACCAAGTAAGTTATTTCAGTGGCATATTTTCAACAAGAATTCCATGGAATTAACCCTTTACTGGTCAAAATTAGTCAGGAAAATCTAAATATTTCTTTATTGAATGTCCATTTCTAGTTCAAGAGAAAACTATTTTAAGGTTACCACTGGAATGACTGGCTCAGTTATCGAGTCAGGCATTCCAGTGGTAAATTTTTTTTAAATTGTCTTCTCTTGGCCTGCAAATGAACATTCTTCGAGACCACTGCAGAGGCCGGTTTTGGTCGGCTTGACCATTAGTGTTAAAGGTCTCCACTGTCCTTCTCTTTGTGAAGAAGTTGTGTGGGTTTTTTTAAACCAAAGTCACAGTAATGTAGACCTGTGACCTCATAGCAGATGTTGTGTGCAAGGTTACTGCCAATAGGGTCACCCAAACATGAAATAGGAGTCAAAGTGATTTGCTAAACTCAAAACTGAATAATTATTGACACTGAAAAGTGATACAAAAACAGTCTACTCTTGGCATGCAAATGATGAACATTCACTAACAAAATAGTTTGACCACTAATGGATTAAAATGATATCATCTTCTTAATGCAAGTCAGAGGTAATCAGGTGAACTTCAAGCCCTGGTAAGAATCATCAATGATGAAAATTAAAAAAACAAAAAAGCAAATACTGGATGTCTGGCTCTGCGCATGCTGAGCATTTTGAAACACTAACTTTCTACCTAATGGAGGATTCCAGTTTTTCAGTCACTCATATGATGTCATAATCAACAACATGACATGTAGGTTCACGTCATTCATGACGTAGCTAGGTCTTTCATGAACTCTTAATTGATGACGGAGCATTGTTGTACGAATTGTATGTCTTTACTATTTAATAAACAGTCTGCTGAATATTTTGAAACCAATTTGACTGGGGAGCTGTTGCTGCCATAGGCAGCATGAGCACCCAGTCAAATTAGTTTCAAAATGTTCAACAGCTTACCTGTATAGTTTTCTGGAAATTGAGATTCAGAGTGCAGGGATCGATCGATTCCAACATGGGCAAAGTCTGGATGGAGTTTAGCTAGAGATCGGAGGGACATAGCTAAAACAACTGGAGTCCTCCATTCTAGGGCTATATGCCATCCAGCTCACTAAATCAAGCCGTCCTCCACTTATAGAACTTGACAAACAGAAAGTATACCTCTATTCTTTAGATCCACAAATTCTTGAAGTGTATTTGGACTAGCATTATCTGGCGGTTGATTACGTCGCACACTAGCTGGCGCGCGATGACGTGCAGATTCAAATACATCAACCTCAGGTTCACGTCTACTATAATACAAGAACAAGATACGAGTAATGTATGACCACAGACAGGCATAAATGGTCAACATTTGACCTCCAGACCCAACCTTGATCTTTAGCACAGTGATTTCAATGTGCAATATGAACTACATATGTGCAGTAGACATTAAGTGGCTGGGTATGGTTTAATATTAGTATCTATCTTCAAAGGACTCATACATACGGAAATGTGTTTGAGGCTTAAATATCAAGCTAAGATGAACTCAGGTTATTATCATACAAAAACTGAATAAAGTGAGATAACAATATAGATTAACCTTCAATGGTTACTGTCTGTTGATAGTCACACTAATACACATACCATCCAGAGACAGTATATTTGAGTTGCTTACAGCAGGAGCTCAACCAGTTTAGGTGAATATCTTGAAATTGGTTGGACATAAAAAGTTGTTGCTGCCAAAGTCAAGTTCTAAAGGAGCAACAATTTTTAGTTGCAACTCACAACTAGCATAAGTCAGTCTGTCTGTCTGTCTGTCTGTCTGTCTGTCTGCCTGCCAGCCAGCCAGCCTGCCTGCCGGTCGGTCGGTCGGTCTGCCAATAATAGCATGTCACACTAATTTTTCAAAGGATGACAATGATAATTAGAGATTGCTAGACACGGACACAAAGCTTTGTATTATTAATTTTATGGTGCGTTAATTCCATAATTTTTATATTTGAGTCACCAGGACCAATAATTTGAACACATACTAAGAATTATGCGGCCAAATCCTATTTAAACCCCTTTAGTAGAACATGAGCTATCATCTGGAGATGCAAGTTCAATAACTGAGTCACTAATAATGATTCTTTGTAGCATGAATTTATATTCAGTAGAACTCAAGTCATTGCATGGAAATGAAGCCTAAAATGATGGATGAAAGAGACAAACACTGTAGATCTCCAGCACCCTCTATTTACAAGCCTATATATTTAGAATAAGATGTGCAGTACAACCACAGAATGGCCATATGCATTAACCATTTAGCCATGGCGTAGTAAATTTAAATTACTAGGAAATAGGCTTCTGTGCAGGCCAAGGAAAAAGAATTGTTGAAAATATATCAGGTGAATGGCTCATAAAATCTTTCTCTTGGGCTGCAAATGAATACAACTAAGTAAAAGTTTATATCTGACCAATCTTGACCATTAAATGGCTAAAACAGAATAAATTAAACTATTTTTAACAGCATTGGTGATCACATGAGACGATTTCCTTTGGAACATTGTGATCATTTTTGTTTAAAAAACAGTGATATTCGAATTGCATAATACATTCAAATTCCCAAATGTCATGAGTAATGTAATGAGTTACACAAATTAAGACTTCCAAAGGAAATTTATCAAAATGATGTAATGGTCATGGCATGAATAGCCTGCAAGTTGGTTATCCTTATCATCATTTTCTGATTGACAGAATGCGATATAAAACACGATAAATAGGATGCATGTATTGCTATGTGCCATCGAGTATGGATTCATAAAATTTTAATTTTGATTAGTCAATCTGAAGAGAGCAGTAGTTCTCTCCTGGAGAATAATCAAACAGCCTTGTCATATTATAAAGATGGTCATGATATGTCAACTGATGATTATTGCATAAAATCTTTATTTGAAGAAAACAAAAAAAATTAAGTTAGGAATTAACCAATGTATGCTACCATGTAATTTGAAATGAATTTATATATCTTTTATTTTAAAAAGGAAATCGTTAATAAGATATATATATATATTGGCACAAACTTACCTCGGAGCAAGTGGAGGTCGAGTGTCTAAACGTGCATCATAGACAGTATAGTCCTCATTCTGCAACAGAAAATTCAGAAACAGAGATCAGACAAAACTAGAAATGATTGCCATGGTACATTAATAATAACCGCCAAAGCTTCCATAGTTTGCGACAATGCAGGGATTCAATCTGTCATTGACATCACTGTAGCTGACGTCATAATCAATTACGTCACATATTTGCTGATGTCACAATCATAATTACATAGATACCTCCATGAAAATCCAGTTTGCCATGAAGTGTACAAATTGTATGTCTTTGGTGAATTTACAATTTAATAAACAACAGTCGCCCAGTCAAATTAGTTTCAATATATCAACAGCTTACCTGTATAGTTACCTTCAAATTTAGATTCTGGGAATTCAGGTTTCAAACTGATTCCAACATGTGCATCAAGTGGGCGGAGTTTAGCTAGAAATGGGTGGAGCTTAGCTAGAAATTGATCTCTCTATAACTGACATTGACTCTTGTTACTTACATTCAGGGCCAATAAGTTTCATGTGTTCAATCCTGGAATGGTAATACTATCACACATAGCCGCCAATAATGTTGCATGGGCCCCAGTTGCATGGCCAATAAGCATTCATATGTTCACATATTTTTCATGACAAATTAGTTTACTTATTTCAAACTAGGTATTATAAGTCAAATTACATGAAAGTATTCAGCAGCTTGCATGTAGTTGGTTTAGAATTGCGATACAGACGTGACGTGTTAACTTCTCACTGGTATCATGGTAATAGAGGAATACAGTTTTAGCTAAGCCTGCCCATCTCTAGCTAAGCTCCACTCACACTTTGCTTGTGTTGGGGGTCGATCGATCCCTTCACCAGCATGTTTATTAAATAGGAAATATAGAAATCGTACAAACTGATGGACTATTAAGCATCTAAGATGGACTAAATCAAGTCATTCATGATGTAATTGATAATAAGGTCAGCCTACATGTCATATCGTTGAATACAACGTCATTTGAATGACTGAGAAACTGGATTCCTAATCTGAATATTGAGGATTATACTCACGTTAATACACTAGAAATGCTATTCTTTTTCTATTTCTCAAATATTCTTAAGTTCTCTTAACCCTTACCACTCTGGTAAATAACATCTTTAATTTTAAAATTAAATTAAAACATGAACTTGTTTATTTTTCAACAAATTTGGTGGAAGATGGTGCTGTTGTCGTTTCTTTGCTATTGACACTGTAAAAGATTGAATATTGACATCAGTGCGTCATGGGTTAAACAGAGGTCCATCTTTACGATATGTACACAATACTTTTCTAATATCACTATGTTCTGGAAGAGTCACATTGGGCCACAGTTTCTTAGATCCTAGAACAAACACTTTATCTGACTCCAATGACTAGAAAAAAGAAACAAATGCTATAATGAGAGTGATAGTTATGTCTATATTATGGCTTAATACAGGGATCCATTCTGAGCTAAATAAATTTCAAAATATTCAACAGGATGTTTATTAAATTGTAAATTCACCAAAAGACATACAATTCAGATGCTTACTATCAGACCTCTGCCACTTTCGTGACAAAGCTACATCATTTGATTGTGACATCAGCAAACAAGTTATGATACTTGATTGACATATCAGATCTCTCCATTCGCCTTATCATGAGAACCATGTGACCCTGAAATGGACGTGGAAATTTACATGTCATATGAAGATCTTTTGTGAACATGTGTATCTGCATATTTGTACCCAATTCATGATCGAGTAGATAGATCACATGTTCTCTTAGTCAACGAGTCTCACGGATCGGATCAGTGAAAGGTGAATTTTATCCAGATACTAACCTTTTGCGAGTTGAGGGCATTCTCGACGCGCTGCTTTTCTGTAAATAACTGTCTCTTCATGGCTGCTAACTGATTCAAAACATCGGCACCTAGAGAAATCATATTAATTTGTGATAAAGATGGTAGATATGAATGGTATGAAGCACAACATGTCCACATATTAAGAGAGGGATTATTTATAGCTATGCCATGCCCACTTCTCTGCACACTTTTTTACACATGTTAGACTTGAAACCTGAACTACAAGAATCAAATTTTAAAGTACCTATACAGGTAAGCTGTGGCAGCAAGATCTCCAGTTAAATTAGTTTCAAACTATTCGCCAGAATGTTTATTAAATTGTAAATTAATCTCAGAAATACAATTCATAGACATTTGTGATGGACTAATCCCACCTTACATCATTATGATTGTGACATCATCTACCATGTGATGTATTTGATTAGTCAGTGATAGACCGGTTCCATCCAGTAAAACTAGGTGATATAATAACACAAGATTTCCGCGGAATTAAATGCATCGCCCGTTCTCCGCTTTGTCAATAATGATTTGCTAAATACAAAAATAAAACAATGCCACCACCATCGCCATCAGAAAAGTGATACTTATGTCTCCCATTCTACTTTACAGCCAAAACAATAAGCTGATTAGATTTGCTGAATGCAAAAACTTAACATCGAAAAGTAGTCAGAGTGACATTGACCTTTAACATGCTGATCTCACTGTCACCATCCTGCTTTCTATTTGTATAAGGCACCATTTACCCAAGTTGTGTTCAATTAGGGTTAAGTAATCCTGAAATATAAGCTGATAACACATGCTAAATGCAAAGAGTTGTTGAAAATTAATTTTTGTAGAGGTCAGAGCTATCTTGACCTTTGAACTGATTGCCTCCATGTCTACATTATGCATCTTCCTGGCATAAGCAACAGCAATCCAAAAATATAAGCTTATAAGATTTGCTAAACAGAAAAACTTAACATTGAAATATAACAAAGTTTTGTAGAGGAAAGAGTACAGAGGACAGGGACACCATCTGGCATCCACTTGGTAGAAGCAACCATGTACTCAAGTTGTGTTGACCAATCCCAAAACATAAGCTGTTAAGACTTGCTAAACGTAAATACATAAAATTGAAAAATAACAAAGGTTTGAAGAGTGACCTTGATCTTTGACCTGGAGCCCTCCCTGTCATTATCCTGCATCCTCTTCGCATAAGCAAACATGTACACAAGTTGTGTTTCATTAGGGTTGACCACGCTCGAAGTATAAGCTGATACGGGTTACTAAACACCAAAACTTAAGTCCAAATGGCGCAAAATACGAAAATATTTTGAGAATTGATTTTGTTTTATGGCAGACTAGCTCTAATCCTCGTATAGAACAAAGCTGTAAAGTTTTATGGAAATCCAATAACTCTTTAGTGACTAGTGGTATTTGAAAAAACTTCCCATAAACTTAACATTGACGCCGTCATCATCACCATCAGGAAAAGTTATACCTGTCTTGCCTCCTGCTTCACAGACAAGACAAAAATCCAGTTTCACTCCATGTCAGGGAAATGACTACTGAAATCAAATTTGTAGAACATCAGATGTTGTGCGCAAACAAAACTTTGGAAACTATTTCTGCTACTAGTAACCATGACCTTTGACCTCCAAAATAATAGGCTTCTACCACTGGCAAAGTGGATGCCATACACATATTATTCTCAAAATAAGATTTTCAGAATATGAGCCATTTTGTAAACACTTTATAGCAATGGTCCACCTGACCGTTAACATATAGTCTCTAAGAAAATATTGATGACCCAGACAATTTTCATCATTGCTATGCGAGTAAACACTGCAATATTCATCTCAATCATAAATAAATCATTACTAGTTCTTAAAATAATTGTACCATCCCTTTATTAAAGAGCCACTTGCTTAACCTGACAAGGGACTGCCTTTCGCGTGTGAAGGATGATATTTTACCTGCATTTAGTGACCAAATTGTGGCAATTCCTCAATTATTCTCATACGATAGTAGTCATTATTGGGAAGGTCAGAATACATTCTAAGTCAGCTCTTATTGGGAAGGACTTGCTAAAAATACTAAAAAATACATTTAAATTCTTGTGATAATATCTATAATTTTATCACATTGATTGTTTGAAAATAAGTTGATGCAATATTAAAAGGAACATTTGGCATCAATATGTTTTTTCGACAACTACAGTCCGAGTCAGGACACCATCGTCAAGACAAAACTTCCAAATCCAGACTGAGCCACACCACACCACTGCAACATTTCTCTCATGACAAACCGCACTATCTGCAGTAACATGACAAAATCTGCCACTTCAAAAGCATCCATAGCAGCCAAGATGATAAACTCACACCAAACGGCTCCTTACATGGCAAAAACAATACGATGGGGAAACATTATTCCGTTTCAAGACCTGCGTTGCATCACAATCCAACAAGATTAGTGGCACTCAACATACGCGCACAAAAATACTTATTTGAAGAATGATAAATTTGAATAGTTAGTTTCTGTAAATCTAAAGTATTTTAGGGGAGATAACACTGGCGTATACGAATGGTAATTGTCATGACAGCTGATGGCATCTTGTTTACCTATGTAGCAAATTTTAAACAAATGCATATAGACACATTCAGGTTATCCTGTGGAAACACTATTTTCAATGAATTTTAATCTTTCAATGGAGAGAACATTAAGAGAATATGTATAGGTTTTGCTCAAATGAAATCATGACACTTCACTTATCCCTAATAGATCTGCTATAAATTAGTGCAAGATAAGGTTCAAAACTTTTAGAGAGCTGGATCAGACAAGAAAACCGTGACAGATTTTAAGGCTTTCTTGGAGAGGGGGGGGGGGGGGGGGGGGGGGGGAGGGAGGGTAACTCTGTGCAGTGTTCTTGAGAAATGTTAATTTGCAGGTTAAGAGGTTATTTTTTACATATTAACACTGGAATCTGTGGCTCAATAGCTGAGCAAGTCATTTGAGGACTAAATTCTCAAAAATAGTCGACCCAGACCTGAAAATAAGATATTTATGAAACAAAAATTTTATTCTAAAATCTTGACCTTTAATAGGGGAATCATGTAAAAGTAAGTCCTGAAATTTTCTTAAAATGGTTGCAATAGTGATGTGGATACTCCGTAGACGACAGTGTTAATGTAAACTTGCACAATAAGATATGTTTATAAAGAACATACTTCCTGCACGGGATGTTGGTCTTCTTTCTCTTCCGCTCCTCACTCTACCAACCTAGCAAAATATAAAGTCATATAATAATGCTTAGCTAATCATCATTTCATTTAGTCCTTATCATGCTGATTAGGCAAATGCAAATACACGTCATAGTTTAGGAGTTTAGCACTCAAGCTGCCCAACACCCAGTCAAATGCCACCATGTATCAGAAACCCACATTGTGAAAGCCTCACCGGCAAAGCAAGACTTTGGTGGAAGCATTTGTGGGCTATGATGCTTGGTGCTTTAGCCAGTTTTGGTTCAATTCCCTGTCAATGCCAACATACCGTAATGTCATGACTACGTGTCATAGAAAGAGTTTACAGAAAGTGAGAAACTGCAAAATGCTCAGGAGAGGGTGTGTATGTTTGAGGACATGTAGCAAAAATCAGCACCTACTGGAGATTCTACAGCAAGCATAATTCCTAGGTATGTAATTACCTTTCCAATTATATATGATATAACCCTGTGGCTCTTGGGTAATTAAATTTTAATTTTGAGGTCAGGAATTCCTTGCCTAGATGATGATGATGATGATGATGATGATGATTACACTGCCGGTGCCTACAATAATGATGATGGCAGTGGAAGCAGTAATGATGAAAACACTAGATTTTTATGATTTTAATAATACATGTAACAGACTAAGAGACTAAACTACTACAAACATATTAAAAAATTTGCCCAATGTTTTGAAAACCATTTGTCTGAATTTTGGTAAAACAGCAATACAGACTAAATAAATAAATCCAAGCATATTTAACTCACATTGGATACGGATCAGGTGATATACATTTAGCAGTGAAAGTGTTAACTCATTACCCCCCTTTAATGGTCATATCGGCCAAAACCGGTCTCCGCTATCGTCTTGTAGAATGTCCTTTTACAGGCCAAGAGAACACAATTTTAGAAAATTTACCACTGCAATGACTGGCTAGATAACCAAGCCAGTCATTCCAGTGATATATTTTCAAAAATTGTATTCTCTTGGCCTGTAAACAGACATTCGATAAGAAAATATTTAAATTTTCTTGACCAAATTTGACCATTAATGGTAAGTAAAGTGCAAGGATGATGTGGTTATTCATTACCTCTGGTGAAGGTTCATCAGGTTTTCTTCTCAAGGATGGAATGGGTGGAGATGGTCCTCGCTTGTCAACCTTTTAAAGACAAAACATATTCCTCTGACTACTTCTGCAGACAAAACTCTGTATTAGTAACCCACCCTCCAACTCTGCAATTTAGCCAGGACAAAATATGTTTCAGGAGGCGAATTTTGACAAAGGAAGCATCCATAACATGAGAATTCATAGCGACCAACATAAAATGATCCAAATCGGGAAAGAAATTGCTTCAAAGCCAGTGAAATCAAATTCAGGTAGACCACTTCTTATCTTCATGGATCACTACAATATTCTGAATATGAACAGATTTGTAAAGTCATGAACGTGAAAGTTGCATATTCATATAATATTATGTATATCTCTACATCCTAAACGGTAAATGCATTTGACATTATATTTATTGGCGAGATTTTTAATGCACTTGGAGATTTAGTTTGGGGGTGACTTGTGAAACGTCGATCTGCAGACCAACAGTCTTTTTGAAAATTTACCACTGGTATGACTGACTTGATAACCGAGCCATTTATTCCTATGGTAAAATTTCAAAAATAGTCTTCTCTTGGTCTGCAAATGGAAATTTTCTTTGAGAAGATTGAAATTATCTTGAACAAATTTGAGAGTCACTGGGTTAAAGAGTTACATATATCACTTGCGAATAACGTTATTATTACAGAAGGCATGTTAGTCCTGTGTCATCAGTGTTAACACTTTTACTGATAAATCCCTGAAAATTTTTTGTCTTTATGACATAAATGTTATTCTGTTGAATGTTTTGAAATTACTTTGACTGGCAGCCGTTGCTGCCTTACGCAATGGCTTCCAATCAAAGTAATTTCAAAATATTCAACAGAATAACGTTTATATCGCAAAGAAAATAATTTTTCCTTAGGCATGTTAGGAAGCAACGGCCTACACTCAAATTAAGTTCCAAATATTCAACCCTTTTCCTGTATGAAAATGAGATATGGGCAATTCATCAGTGACAGGGTTAATACTATGCAAGACAAAAGAAACAACCACTGCTGAAGAAACTAACCTTCACACCACTGGAAAGTGTTAACATGCTGATAAATAGGTGCAGAGACAACACATAATGGACAAAATCATATACACATGCGAGAAATATATTAGCGGGATAACTGGGTGGTTAAACAAAATAACAACAACAAGGAGGGTACTATGAGAGAAGTCAAATGATTAACCAATGGTCAAACAGGCCTAAACTGGCCTGGGTCTGGTCTTGAGAAATCCATTTTTGAAAATTTCCTACAGGAATGACAGGCTTGATTACTGAGCCAGCCTTTCTAGTAGCTAATTTTCAAATATAGATTTCTATTGGCCTGCAAATGTATATTGACAAATTCTTTTATTTTCTTGACCGATTTTGATCATTAAATGTTTAACGAAATCGAAACATTAACACTCAAATTTCTTCAAGAAAATTTCAATTTTCTCATAGAAAATGTTCATTTGCAGACAAAGAGGCTATTTTTTAAGATTTACCACTGAACTGACTGGCTCTATATTAGAGCCAGTCATTCCAGTGGTAAATTTTCATAAGTACTCTTCTCTTGGTCTGCAAATGGACATTTCCTAAGACCACTGCAGAAACCATTTTTGGTGGATATGAGAGTTAAAGGATTAAGACGTATGTACATGAAATGCAGCATTAACATTTGTTACAACACAGCTGTCCTCAGACACACACAATGGACCTTTCCATTTTTAGCTATGCCCTGCCCATCACTAGCTAAGCTCCACCCACACCTCGTCATGTTGGGATTGATCGATCTTCAAATGCCCTAGTTATCAATTTCCTGAAAACTATACAGGGAAGCTGTTGAATATTTTGTAACTAATTTGACTGGGTGCTGTTGCTGCCTATGGCAGCAACAGCGCCCAGTCAAATTAGTTTCAAAATATTCAACAGAATATTTATTAAATAGTAAAAGCAAACAATTTGTACAACAACGCATAGACCGTCTTCAAATATGCGTTCATGACGTACTTATCGACGTCATTCATGACGTCATTCATTATGATGTCATTGTTCACGTCACGCAGTTCATTATGACGTCATATTATGGGTGGGTACTCTGGAAAGGTGAATTCATCTGATGTCAGACAACAAGTTGACTACTGAAGAAACGCATCGCGGTATAATGGAATTGGAAAGATCAAGCATAAATAGTGCAAATTACATAACATGGCTCAATTAACCACTAGACTACTGCCATTTCAAATACCTGTCTTCCATTTCTTTTCATAACTGGTGACCATTGTTGAGAAACTTACCGCAAGGTGTTTTTATTTAGATAAAATGTTTTCGTAATATACTCCAGCATTTCTTCTTCTGACTCTGTATCAAACCACCTTTTAACGGTCAAGCTGGCCCAAACGGCCTCTGTAGTGATTTTGGGGAATGTCCATCTGCAAGTCAAGATAAGCTATTTTTGGAAATCATAGCACTAGAATGACTGGCTCGATAACCGAGCCGGTCATTCTAGTGGTAAAATTTCAAGAGGCTTCTCTTGGCCTGTAAAATGGTCATTTGCTAAGCAAAAATCTTGAGTTAACATTTTTACATCAGTGTGATAACAGATAAGGGCTAACCAGCTTGTATCAATACTAAGTAGTGGCTATCTTGGTCGAATACAATCTAGTGCAGATCATTGAACCGTAACTCTGAACACTCTGATGTCAAAATGTTAAATTTTCAAATTAAATTAAGATGAACTTGTGTTCATTTTTCAACAAATTTGGTGGAAATGTTGCTGTCGTAGACACGTAGACAGCAATATCGCCAAGCAACATTATTGAAAAATGTACACCAGTTTCTTTGCCATTGACACAGTAAAAGAGAGAATATTGACATGAGAGTGGCAAGAGTTAACAACAAATCAGTGTTCAAATAACATCAAATAATAGGGCATTATATTTCTCAGGAAGTATGGTAAATACAATATTATAAGCAAGAAATACGCGCTTCTGTCATAGTTCAATAGTTGTAATACATCGACCATGCTGGTGATCTTGACAGGGGTCGAAATAAGGCCTATTTACACACACAATGTAGGCAAAAAATAGCTAATGCAGCTTTCCGGCTGATATACTAATGTCAATTTATGTGCACGCAGATCTCTTGATGCGTGGACAAAATCCCCCTATTAGATACACTGCGTGCCTGTAGAACATAGCTATTATTTCCACGTAAGATTGGTGTTGTTGTTATCACATGTGCATGCTAGGTTACTTGATGAAAATGTACACTGAGAAACATGAGGGTAAGAAACACAGTGGCAACAGATATACAGAACAATGGTCATGGATACACCACCTTGTTGGTATTTTGCTGTGTGGCGAGTTTGCTTTTTATGGCGGGTATCGGCGGAGAGCTTCCTCGCGGTGAGACGATGTTCTGCAGATAATCATGTAATTGTATTTGATGGCGAGAAAACATCGTTTAAACATTATTATTCTGCTTCCCCAAAATCTAAATGTAAGGTGGTTAAAGGAAAAGTGACCCCATTTTATACTAGCTATTACAGTGACACAATATGTCAGACAAACGGTGGCTTGGATTTTTGGATTTCTAACTTAACATCAGATACAGATAATTGGTTTTTAATTGTTAAATATCTACATACATTTCTCCAGTGTATGAAAGCTGCCATAATTTACTTTTTATCCAATCAGAAAACACCTATGATATCTTCCTCCATAATATGCCCTCAATCAGATATGTGCAATCTGTAGTTTGGTATTTTGTTCAAGTTAATTGGTTCTGGAGAAGTTGAAAACTGACATATGCATCAGCTAATTAATTTCAGCAACAGAGAGCTAATTAAAAGTGAAATTGGCTTAACCCTGTCATGGTGAAGCCAGCCAAAACTGACATACGGAGGTCTTGAGGAATGTCAATTTGCAGGCTAAGAGAAGACTTGAGGAATGTCAATTTGCAGGCCAAGAGAAGACTTGAGGAATGTCAATTTGCAGGCTAAGAGAAGACTTGAGGAATGTCAATTTGCAGGCTAAGAGAAGACTTGAGGAATGTAAATTTGCAAGCCAAGAGAAGACTTGAGGAATGTCAATTTGCAGGCTAAGAGAAGACTTGAGGAATGTCCATTTGCAGACCAACAAAATACTATTTTGAAATTTTACCACTGGAATGACTGGCTCAGTTATCGAGCCAGTCAGTCTGGTGGTAAATTTTCAGAGCGTATTCTCTTGACCTGTAAATGGACATTTGATAAGCAAATAATTTGATTTCCTGACAAAATTTTGCCATTAAATGGTTAACGCGCAAATACATAAAGTCAATGATAAACTCCCACCCCACCCCAGGATGATTTGTTCCACATAAACACAAATCTAAGTGTCACACACTAAGGCCAATGTCTGATCTCAAGGACAAATGTACTATTCCAATGACATACAGCAACACCTTAGTTCTCTGATGGCCAGATTTTGTCAAGAAAATATACAATCCATTTATATATTTAATTGCAGCCCAAGAACATATTTTAGAAAACTATCCACTGAAATGACTGCATCAGTTACTGCATAAATCATTCCAATGATGTCTAAATGATTTTGACTTTAATATTTGATATGCAACCAAAAATCGCGGCCGAAGCTGTTTTAGGCCAACCATTAAAAAGATAGTCAGTCTACCTGAAGGTACCCAAAGTGATAGCTCTCGAATGCAGGAATTAACCATTCAAACACATAACAGGAATTCTGCGGAATTAAATGTTGCCGAGGCAAAAATCAGGTTTTACACAATCGCTCATATCGTAAAAGCTTTTCAAAATTCCAGCTTTCATTCACATATTTGACTATTTGTATGTCACGTGCATGAACAATGTAACTATTCTTCATACTTCTTGTTGTTGCCTCTTCTCCTCTGCTTCACTTTCTTGCTGTTCTCTTATCTCCTGATCACGTCTGTCTTGTGCCTGCTGACGTTCACTATCAGCGTCCTTCTTACGCTCCTCAGCGAGATGTTTAATCTCTTCATTACGCAGACGATTCTAAAAAAAACCACAGTCATAATCAGAATACTCATTCAACAGACATTGTGACTATTGCCCTCAACACTGAGTGGATTTGAAATCTTGCACTAGGCTAGACAAGCCAATATAATTCATGGTTGAAAGGCTGCCCGGTTTAAGGATTAACTCGTTAATCTCAAAATCGTGATCCATAATTTGACCTGGCATGTGCTCTTGCGAGCGCTTACCTGCTTGCTTGTTGATCAAGTTATTTTTTTTCAATGAAGCGGGCGACTGGACAACATGAACAGATAATCATTTTAGATGTGTAGACTGACAACACCTACACATGAATGACATGTGATCATATATAAACTTGACTTACTGATTTCAAAGTCTAACTAGAAAACGTTGTTTGATTCAGAGGGCCCCGCAATCACTCCAAATACCTTTCTCTATGTAGTAGGCAGCAATTTTATTCAAAGCCTTCATATTTTATCAAAAATAAAAAACGTTTATTTTAAAAAAGAATTAATTTTGTTTTTTATTTTTTAAAAACAAGGAAATTGACAAAAATTGTACGTTCTTGCATTAAAACGCCAATTTTCGCACAAAATTTTGGACCAATAAAGGTGAATCCTTCAAAAGCACATCTACCCATCATAAAGAAGCCACCTGCCAAGCTTCCTTAAATTATTGTAAGTGATTTTGTATAATATGGTGTTTACGAGGAAATTGACAAAAATCGTAAGTTTTTGCATTAAAAAGTTTATTTTCACACAAAATAGTGGACCTTATAAAGGTGAATTCTGCAAAAGGCACATCTGCATATCATACCTGAGGCATACACCAAATTTCATTACAATATCTGAAGTGATTCTGTATGATATGCTGTTTACGAGGTATTGTGGATGGACAGACAGACGGATGCAGTGATTACTATAGGGCCCTAATTAGGTCACATGTAGGCTGACATCACAATCTACTACATAATGAACAACATAGCTAAGTCTGTCAGCAACTTTGAATAGTCTGTTAGTTGTACGAATTGTATGTATTTACAATTTAATAAAGATTATGTTGAATATTTTGAGACAAATTTGGCTGGGCGTTGTTGCTGCCATAGGCATCAACAGCACCCAGTCAAATTACTTTCAAAATATTCAACAGCTTACCTGTATAATTTTCTGGAACTTGAGATTCAGGGAGTTGGGGGTTTGATCGATCCCTACACAGACAAAACATGGGCGGAGCTTAGCTAGAGATGGGTGGGGCATAGCTAAAAGTGGACTCATCCATTCAAATTTAAATATCTTGGCCACCTACAAGTAGATCTCATTCATTTTATCAAATTCTCTGTAGAGCCATCGTGCTGACCCAGATTTAGTTTGGTCGCTTTAGTCTTTGTGGTCAGGAGAAAATGCCACTGGAAACATCCAAAATGTCCAACAAAATATATTGAAAAGTAGCAAATTCAAAACTAGGATCTCAAATAACGTATGTATAGCAAGTTTCACAATCGAAATCCATCAAATAAAAAGTTCGAAATGGCTGCCAAACAGGCTCCATTTTGATTCGCCAATGACGGCCATGTTTTTTTATGTATCAACTTCCCTTGAACGAGCTTTAATGGCCTTTAGTCGCTAATTGTATCTCCTAAACTTCAGCCCAATCCGTTCAGTGTTTCTGGAGAAGTCGTTTTCATGAAACTAGGTCACCCAAGACAGCCGCCAAAAACCATTGGGCCAATCAAGTTCCCTTGAACAAACTTGGTTCAGCTCTTGCCCTAGATCATATTTCACGACACCTTTCTACAATCGGTCAAAATCCAATATGCCCACTGGCCAAATTGGCCAATCGGCTAACTTTGAACAAACGTAGATCCCTATACCCTAAGGATGCTTTCTGCCAAATATAATTGAAATTGGCCCAATGGTTCTTGAGAAGTCATTTAAAGAAAAAGTTGACAGACAGTTAGACAGATGACAGCCAGCCAGTCGCCACTGTATAAGCTAAGCCCACTTGACCTCTCAGGCCAGGTGAGCTAATAAACAAAAAAAAACAGCCTGCAGATACATGTTGATTTTTTATGTATAATGTCTACCTATACAAGGCTGGATTTCCGGCCTTACAGATTATTGCACTAACTGGCTGAGAACTGAATTCCGACCCTTCCACTTGAAAAGGTTAAAGGTTAAACTAGGAGAGGCTAAAATTTGATTGGTCACTGACGGCCATGTTATTCATTCATTGAATGGTCCTCACTGTATCATCATCTTTGCCCAAATTCGGTCCGATCCAGTCAGCTATTCAGCAGTAGTTTTTTCTGGGCCATCCATGATGGTTATCAGGCAAATCGGCCAATCGTGTTCACTTGCAAAAACTTAATGTGAAGCCCATGCTATAAATGAACTGTCTTGAGTTTCAGCTCCATTCACCTTTCCATTTTTAGCTATACCGCGCCCATCACTAGCTAAGCTCCACCCACACCTCGCCGTGTTGGGATTAATCGATCCACAAATGCCCTAGCTATCAATTTCCTGAAAACTATACAGGGAAGCTGTTGAATATTTTGTACCTAATTTGACTGGGTGCTATTGCTGCCTATGGCAGCAACAGCGCCCAGTCAAATTAGTTTCAAAATATTCAACAGAATATTTATTAAATAGTAAACGCAAACAATTTGTACAACAACGCATAGACCGTCTTCAAATATGCATTCGTGACGTACTTATCGACGTCATTCATAATACACATCACACAGTTCATTATGACATCATATGATAGGTGGGTACTCTGGAAAGGTGAATTGGCCAAGCAGTTTTAAAGAACATGCTTACGGTAGTTTCTAGAAATAGTAGAATATCCTGGATGGCCACTGTCAAAATAGACCAATAATTTTTGTTTGAACAATCTTAGATCTCTACACCACACGGAGGCTAAATTTAATTGAAATTGGCACAATGGTTGTTGAGAAGTCAGTTAACTTAAAGAAAGAAGATTATGGGCAAATGACCCATGACAGACGGATTGTTATCATGGCATACTGTCCTTTGGCCTGTTTGGCCAAGAGAGGTAATAACAAACCATGACACAAATATGGGCAAATACAGTAATTCTCAGAAATAACAACATGTTTCCGAAACAAAATTAAACATCTTCCATTCCAATTATTTGTTTTGAAAACATGTTCGCTTATTTATGAGCTGTGCTGTTGTTCCTCTGATTGCCAAGCTGAGCAAAGGGGCTGATGGATTGGCAAATAACTAATTAACCCTTACCACTCTGATGGCAATATTCTATCTTTTACTGTGTCAATAGCAAAGAAACTGGTGTGAATTTATCAACAATTTTGGTGGACAATGTTGCTGTCTATGACAGCACCATCTTCCACCAAATTGGATAAAAAATGAACACCAGTTCATCTTTTAATACAATTTGAAAACTTTTGACATCAGAGCGGTACGGGTTAACAACGAAAAAACAATGACAATGAAATATGGTCACTGGTTTCGTTGGATCAGGTGAATTAGAGATATATACCTCTTCTTCCTTTTGTCTGGCTTTATTTTTTTCTTCCTCAAACTCTTGTTGAATCTTTATTTGTTGCTCATTTATTCGGACCAATTCTTCCGCCTCCTCCGCCTTCAATTTGGCACGTTCCTCGACTTCACGGGCACGTTTCTCCTCAATCTGAAAATCATGTACATCTCATGATTAATGAACTAAGATGATTGGATGCGTATGTATTAAGAAAATTGCATTTACATGGATCGATGACCAGAATCGGCCTATATGGTGCTCTTCAGGAATGTCCATATGCAGGCCAAAAGATTACTATTTTTGAAAATTTACCATTGGAATGACTGGCTCGATAACCGAGCCAGTCATTCCAGTGGTAAATTTTCAAAAATAATTTTCTCTGAGCCTTCAAATGGACATTTATTAAGAAAATATTTTGAATTTCTTGAACAAATTTAGCCAGTAAATGGTTAATGTCAAGAGGGCTAAGACCAGCCTCTGAAGTCTTCTCAGGAACATATAGCCGCAGGTCAAGGAGACTATTCTTGAAACTATGCCAATGGAATCTATCACACCAGTCATACTAGTGGTAAATTTTCAGAAATAAACTACCCTTTGGCCAACAATGGACATTTATTGAGTGAATGTTATAATTTTCTTGACCAATCGTGGCCATTAAATGCTTAAGATGAGGTCCACATAGGAAATATAACTAATAGTGACATGAGACTATTGAGTGTACATGTCTGTGTGCACGTATGTGTCTGCATGCATGCGTGTGTTAGTCTGTCTGTGTCCAGCTCAATTCTACAGCAAATCTGGGTGGGACAATGGGTGGGCTTGGTATCCTAAAGAAGTGCATTGATTTTAAGGTCAAATCTGAACAGGGTGTTAAATCATATTCTATTGACAGGATTTTGACTTGAGTGGCTGGTTGGCCATGGATTAACGGTCACAGTCAGCAAAAATGGCAGCAAGGTAAGACTCAAAATCGTCCAGAATGCTTGCTTATTATGGACCTTATGGATAAGCCTCTTATTGAAAATCACACAAATTATATAAAATTATAATTGAATTTTAAAATATTTTTTATATCAGCTATACAGCTATGGTTCTCTATCTTTATAAAATATACTTACACCTATCTATCAGATGATTAGCTGCACAGATGATAAGACATTTAGCATGAGAGCAGTTACATGAATTACTACTTGGCTACATTTTTAATCCTTTGGCGCTCAAGCTATAACAATATATTTGGATGCCAGGGAAGTGTTTAATAAAATTTACCGCCAGAATGACTGACTCAATAACTGAGCTAGTCATTCCAGTGATAAATTTTAAAACAAAAATGCTGAAGCGTACAATGTCTCGCCTGTAAAGGCATGGATAGTGTTTATTGGCAAAGCAAACTTGGCATGGTTTGAAATACACATATTCAGTAATGCACCAACAAACAAGTGTAACCAATCGAACATGGACATTTTTTACCAAACTGCGGAGTCTGATCTTGAAATTTTTTTCAAAATGAAACTAGTAATGATGCAGAGAGTATTCTTGCATAGTATATAACTCTGCTGTAAAATTTTGTTGATATCTGGTGAGGCGTTGTTGAAAATCAGTGATCCACAAAAAACTACAACAAAACAAATATGAAAAAGTCCAAAACCGTAAGACAAATGGTCTAAACATAAGCAAAGTTCATAGTCTGAAAAAAGAAGAAACATTTTCAAAAACAATCAGCATAATATATATTTGGATGTAAAATGGACTAGGAGTTGCGTTACAGTCGATTGGTGCCCACTTTCGACCCCGACCCCTACCCTCAGTTTGACCCAAGATCAAAATAATTCCTTGTACTGTAGTCTACTCATCATTGGCTTCAAAACGATATGTGATATGACCACCTTTGGAAAAATTTAATTTTTTACCCATAGTCCCCACCCCCTGGGGGTCCCTGGCCATATGTGTAATCATACCCAAAGTTTCAAGTTTCTATCGGAAATGGTCTAGGAGTTGCGTTATAATCGATTGGTGCCCACTTTTGACCTTTTGACCCCCACCGCTCACCCTCAGTTTGACCTAAGATACAAATAATTCCCTGTACTGTAGTCTACTCATCATTGGCTTGAAAATGATATGCGACATGACAAGCTGTTGAAAAGTTATACTTTTTACCCAACATTTCCCACCCCAGGGCTGTACCCCTGGGGTCATACCAAAATTCCAAGTGTCATGCACATCCCTGGCCATATGTGCAATCATCCCCAAAGTTTCAAGTTTCTATCTGAAATGGTCTAGGAGTTGCAGCATGACAATTGATTGGTGCCCACTTTTGACCCCGCCCCTACCCTCAGTTTGACTCAAGATCAAAATAATTCCTTGTACTTATCATTGGCTTGAAAATGATATGCGACATGACCTTTGGAAAAATTTAATTTTTGACCCCACATTTCCCATGCCCAGGGCTCTGCCCCTGTGGTCATGCCAATATTTCAAGTGTCATGCACATCCCTGTCCATATGTGCAATCATCCCCATCTTTTCAAGTTTCTATCTGAAATGGTCTAGGAGGAGTTGCATTACAATCGATAATTACTGGCCAATTTTGACCTTTTGACCCCTGGGCCCAGCCCGGGGAGGGTCAGAACAAAATTCAGTGTCATGCACATCCTTGCCCATATGTATAAACATCCCCCAAGCTTTCAAGTTTCAGAAGCAAATCTTTGCTGATTAAATTGTCATTTGAAAAAACCTTAACCAAAACATAATGAGTATAACCTGGATGCAAATCAGGCCTAAAATTATCAAAGTCCAAACACCAAAACAAAATATTTGAAAAAATTTGAAAATCAATTGCGTGTTGATGTGGGCTAGTCATAAGCATGGTATAGAACAAATCTGTGACGTTTTGCTGAAATCTGATAACCCCTTGTGGGTACAAATGTCGTTTTAAAAAACCTTAACCAAAACTGCACTGGCAAAATACATGAAAAAGTCCAAAACCATGAAAAAATAGTTAAAATGCCCCAAAATGAAATGTGTGGTTATGTAGATCACATCCCTGTATAGTATAGATCACTTCTGTAAAGTTTCATTGAGACCGGATGAGCTTGTGTTGAAAAATAAGTTGATTAAAAAACCTTAACCAAAACTGCACAAATGACGAACGACACCACCGCCAACGCCGCCGCCGATGCCAGAATTAGTGATCCCTATGTCTCGCTTTCTCCTTCGCAGGCGAGACAAAAACCTTAACCATAAAAAACCTGTACATTTTCTATGTCGAAAACCATGGAAAATTCAGCAAAAAGTTTTCAAAATTAAAAAAAAATATTGATGGAGTATGCTTCCCTATATTATAGAGAACATGTCTGTAAAGTTTCAGCAAGATCTGATGGGTCAATGTTGAGAAATAATTATCTCTAAAAACCTTAACCATAAAAAACCCTGTACATTTTCTATGTCGAAAACCATGGAAAATTCAGCAAAAAGTTTTCAAAATTAAAAAAAAATATTGATGGAGTATGCTTCCCTATATTATAGAGAACATGTCTGTAAAGTTTCAGCAATATCTGATGGGTCAATGTTGAGAAATAATGATCTCTAAAAACCTTAACCATAAAAAAACCTGTACATTTTCTATTTCGAAAACCATGGAAAATTCAGCAAAATGTTTTCAAAATTTTGTTAAAATAATGATGGAATGAGCTTCCCTACATTATAGATAAGATGTCTGTAAAGTTTCAGCAAGATCTGATGGGGCAATGATGAGAAATATTGATATTTAAAAACCCTAACTATAAGTACAGATATGGTGATGCTGACGCCGCCGACGCCGCCGCTGACGGAAATAGTGATCCCTGTCTCGCTTCTGCTTCGCAGGCGAGACAAAAACTCTGCTCTTGATCTGCAAATGGACATTTTCTTTTGAAAATAGTAATCTTCTTGAACAAATTTGATGGTTAAAGTGATAATGAAATATGTAGTATTTATTGGCACAGGAGAATATAAACCGATTAATGAAAGCCACCTCAAAACAGATTCTGCACTGATGTTGCGGACTATCCATTTGCAGGCCAGGAGAAAACTATTTTTGAAAAAGCATCAATGGAATGGCTGGCATGATAATTGGAAATGTAAGAATCTCCATCTGATAGAGATGATCCATTTAGATTGAATAAGAGTTGCCCTCATTGGCAGCAATGAGACAGACACATTTATTAATTATTACGATAGGTTTAGGCCAGCAGTAGCAGTGGTGTGGAAACAAAATAGCAGGGGATAATTGTCATAGCTTAAATGACGGAAATGTTAGCTGACATAACAAAGCACATCTCACTATTTACAATAGCTTGAAATTTGATGTCAGTAAACTTAGACACAGACCAGAGTCATTAGCCATTGATAAACATGAAGTCAGTTGAGCAATACATCTTTCTAAATCAATGACAATGTGGCCCACAGCAACGATTGATAATTCTTCTTCTAGCAGGGATTCTGGCAAATAGTGCATGAACAGATAGTGGCTATAAGACATAAATATAACAGAATCTGATGTCTCGTTAACTCTTTAACTCTCAAGCTAGCCAAAAAACTACCTCTGCAGTGCTCTTGAGAAATGTCCATCTGTAGACCAAGATATTTAAAAAAAATTTATCGCTGGAATGACTAGCTTGATAACTGAACTAGTCATTTTAGTGATAAATAATGGTCTGCTAATGGACGTTTTCTATGAGAAAAATTAAATTTTCTTTAACAAATTTGATGGTTAGCGGGTTAAATAAATCCTATACAATAGTTACAGTGAAATCAGAAATGTAATAAAGTATGTGTCCGTAAACGTGAATAGCAGACCTGCTTTCTTAGCTCATCTTTGTAGCGATCGATGACAACCTTTTCAGCTTCACTCTGTAGAAGAAAAACAATATGTATTAAGTGCTATTGTTATGGGTCTGCAGCTATTAACCATTAGTGGTCAAGCTGGTCAAATGACCGCTGCAATGGTCATGTGTCCATTAAAAGGAGTTTCAAGTTTGAGTTAAAATTCATTTATTTTGATATATAATATACAATTTGTAATGACACAGCAGGTTGTCCACCAAAGGCAGAGCCTATATAGACGGTGGATACATACACAGAACAACAAATAAATTATGTGTAGGACTGATACAGATACTATATAATATATAAAAAGACGTAAGCTTCAAGTTTAAGTTAGTCTTACAAGACATAGACAAAAGACATTGGACAAATAGACACCATATTCACAGGTACATAAAGAGGTGTTCTTATCTTATCAAATTTAAATTCACTTTCACATAAATCCATCAAGTTTCATTTACAGTTTCTTATTTATGTTGTTTCCCACTGGAGTGACGGAGACAATTATTCTGGTGGTAAATATTTAAAGCTAGTCTTCCCTTGGCCTGCAAATGGCCATTCAGTAGTCAAATTTTTAGATTTTTGTGACAGGTTTCGACAATTCAAGGGTTAATATGAGCTTAGGTGCAGTTACAACTGCTTGCTTGAGTTCTTAGGGCGGTGGAGGTTTAATACTTAACCCTTTAACACACAGGTCAGTCAAAACAGCTTCTAAAGTGGTCTTGAGAAATGTTCATTTGCAGACAAAAAGAAAACTATTTTTGAAAGTTTATCACTCCGAATGACTGGCTCGATAACCAAGTCAGTCATTCCAGTGATAAATTTTCAAAATTATCTTGTGTTAGTGTCATGAAATAAAGACTGCTATATGATGGTATGGTATGGTATGGTATGGTATGGTATGGTATGGTATGGTATGGTATGGTGTGGTGTGGTGTGGTGTGGTATGGTATGGTATGGTATGGTATAGGTCATGGTGTGATATGGCATGGTAACATATAGGGCCAGACATTTCACTAAGATTGGCTAAGCCATTAATGATTTTAAATGTCCATTGAATAACTTTATGATGGAGACTTACAATGATGGAAAAGAACAAATCTCTAAAGCTTTATTAAAGTTCTCATATATTCATAATACACATATTAGCCAGATAAATCTAAGAGCATTTGTTAGTTTATGGGCATTTTAACTAGCTTGATGTGTGGATGCCATTTTAGATTTAGACTGCCATCATCAGTTTATTTTAATCTATTGTCTGAGCTGACTGGAAATTCTCGTATAAAAGCACAGCTGCCCCCTGTTGGCTTGATCATTCACCAGCAAGATTCTGAACAATAAACATGTGCAACTTTGGCAATCTCTTAGCCTAGGCCATGTATTTCTAAATTGCAATTCAAAACTACATGATAGTGTGTCTAAAATTAGACATGAGTTATTTTCAATAATCATTAGTTTTGTTAAATTGATTGTTGATCATAGAACCCAGAGCTCTAGATAAGCTTTTCAATAATTGGGTGATTCACTCTTAGAAATTTTGTAAATTGGGTTTTTGGGAAATTAATTGGGTCTTTTTAATTTCAGTTATTATACATTATTAGCAATAGAACTGAAATTAATTGGGTGATTGGCTATTTCGGCACTCATGATGTTAAAGATTAATTGGGTGATTGGCCATTTTTATAGGGTGAAAACGCAAAAACCCTGCTTATCTAGAGCTCTGATAGAACCAAATTTGTTAAACCTTAGTGTAATATCACACATTTTCTTGTGTTAAAATTTTACCAAAATCAGATGAATAATTTCGAAAATATCCATAGATCTGATATTTGACACAATCAAGATTTTTTTATCCAAAGAATGGCCGAGTCTGGAAATCCTCTTGACGGTAACTGTTTGGGGATTTATGTATTAAAATTTGAGCTAAATCAGATCCCATTACCATTTTCAGGACAGACTTACATCATTTTGATTATGACATTTGGTAACAAGTGACATATTTGATTATGATGTCAGATACTTGAGTGACAGATTAGATTCCTGCACTGCATGCTATATTTATTTTTTTTGGTCATTTTCTTCGACAAATCTCACATCAGATCATTAAATAATGGCAAATTGTCAAATATGTTTCCAATGGAAACTCACAAATTATCTTTAAATAATATTAATTAACTAATCAATTTGACCCTTTAATGTTCAAGCCAGCCAAAACCAGCCCTTTACAGTGGTCTTGAGGAATTCCATTTGCAGACCAAGAGAAGACTATTTTTGAAAATTTACAACTGGAATGACTGCCTAGATAACTGAGCCAGTCATTCCAGTGGTAAATTTCCAAAAATCACCTTCTCTTGGTCTGCAAATAGATATTCAGTGAATTAGAAATTTGAATTTTCTGGACAAATTTTGATCAGTGAAAAGTTAATAAAATAGTCAGATTTAAAAGCTTACTTTGGGCACTCCAAAGATACCATGTCCTCCTCTTGCATGTGATGCATCGTCTACTGCATCTCCTGTGTTTGAATATGGATCCTCTACCTGAGGCTTAGCATCTACAAATCCCGGCCTTTCTACTTCAGGTGGACCAGATGATATCAGTGATGGGCCAGCATTTGGACCCCGAAGATGGCGAAGATCAGCTGTGTAATACAAATTATTATTATGTGTCGCCTGACGTCTGTATTGCTGATAAAAATCAAAGCTCATATGAAATTTATTTGGTATAATAGATAGAAGATTTAGCTTGGTTGCAAGATGGTATGGTGATGACCTTAAATAAAACAAGATGTTCATGTTTATTTTCATACCATGTTCTGAATGACTTTGACCTTTGACCATGAATGCTAAATCAATAGAACTATTCATCTCATCAAAGCTAACACGAGGTATGCTAGCGTGTGCACACGTAAAACTTGAGGTAAGGATCAGGAACTAATTTTTCTACCAAGTTCTACATGATCTTGACCTTTGACTTCGACCACAAAATCAGCCGATGACACTTTCATTTCCCTCCAGGTCATCCATGTGTCCAGGTTTAATTCCCTAAACATTGACAAAACATGAAAGAGAGGGCATGATGCAGAGTTAAGCGCAAAAACCTCATGTTGCAAAACGAGAGAACTTGTTCCAAGGTCAATAACCTTCACATATGATCGTGTGACCTCAATGTCAGCACACTGATTCCTAACATCATACGCAACCTTGTACCCTTGGTTACTTTCACTCCTAAAATATAAGCTGTTTTAATAAATGAAAATTTTTTAACAACATATCATGTTGTTTGTACCATGGTCACAGTGGTTTTGATTTTCATCCTTGCGACACTGATGTCACTAAGGAATCCAGTTTCAGCTATGCCCCGCCAATCTTTAGCTATGCTCCACCCATGCTTCTCCAGTGCTGGGATCGATCGATCGTTGAACATACTGACTATCAATTTCCAGAAAACAATACAGGTAAGCTGTTGAATATTTTGAAACTAATTTGACTGAGTGTGGCAGCAACAGTGGCCAGTCAGATTAGTTTCAAAATATTCAACAGCATGTTTATTAAATAGTAAAGACATACAATTCGTACAACCTGACAAACCATTAAACATTTAAGAAATAGTTCATGACATAATAAAAATAATAATTCATGACATAATTGATTATGAGGTCAGCCTACACATCACATAGTTGATTATGATGTTATATGATTGACCGAGATACTGGATTCCTCCAGAAATGAACAAAGAATTAAAAAAATTTAGCAATTCAAACTACATACAGACTTTTGGATGGAGAAGGATATATGTCTAGACTTTACCGATGGCATTGCCTTGTGAATCCTTTACCGGAGCACCTCCTCCTCCACGACCAAATGGATTGTATTTCCTAACTTCATCGTCCAATTTCTGTTCATATCTGTAACATGATAGTGATAGCATTGTGATTATTAATGATTCTCCTTTTAAACTAGAGATTAACACATCTGCCACCAAGACACATGCACCTAACCCAACAAAATAACTCTTACTTGAAATATAAATGTAGATAGGCTTGCATGATTTTTGTATTGAAACATTGCGATCGATTCTCTAAAATAATTAATGATTTTCAATTAAATCATAGGTTCAACCGTTCCAATCTAAGACGTAACAAAAGTATGAAAACTTGGACTTCTATAGGAATGATCAATATGACAGAATGGTTATTGCATGAATGTTTTCTTTGATATCGTCATCATCTACCCATCTAAGCTTTAGTCTCACGAATATAAAACCCTGTAGATAGGTACAAATATTCATAAAAGGATACAATTAACCCTTAGCACTCTGATGTAAATATTCTATCTCTTACTGTGTCAATAGCAAAGAAACTGGTGTACATTTTCCAAGAATTCTTGTGGACAATATTGCTGTCTTACGACAGCAACATTTTCCACCAAATTTGTTGAAAAATGAACACCAGTTCATATTTTAATTTAATTTGAAAATTAAAGATTTTGACATCAGAGTGCTAAGGGTTAAAAGTGCAAGGTCATATCACAATCTAGGATCAATTTATAAGTTCAAATACGATTCTACAACGGAATGGACCTTTCCGGTTTTAGCTATGCCCCGCCCATCCCTAGCTAAGCTCCACCCACACCTCGCTCGTGTTGTGATCGATCGATCTCTAAACACCCTGACTATCAATTTCCAAAAACACACAGGTAAGCTGTTGAATATTTTGAAACTAATTCGACTGCGTGCTGTTGCTGCCTAAGGCAGCAACAGCGCCCAGTCAAATTAGTTTCAAAACATTCAACAGCATGTTTATTAAATAGCAAAGAATTATAAAGACACACAATTCATACAACGTGTCGAACTATTTAAGATTTGATGACAGTCTATTTGGAACCATTTCTGATGTAATGATTGTGACGTCATCATACACGTTCTGAGCTGATTATGATGTCATACGAGGTCAGATGATGGATGGATACTCTGGAAGGGTGAATTGAACGTCGTCTATTTCTAATAAATATTTGTCACATTTAGATGGCCACATTTAATCATTTCTCTCCTGTATTTTGATTAGATAGTATGACAAAGTTAACCTAGCGGCCCGGGCCTGTGCATGTCGAGGCACTTTGAACAACTTTAAAATCAAATCTAATTCTCTGACGACAGAATGGCGGATGATATTTGGATCACTAAGTCGAGCCGCGTAGAGTTCGATAAAAAATTATCCAATCAAGTGGCAAAGCACATTTTCTCTTGCTAGAAAGGAAGAGACTTACAATCTCAAAGAAGCATCGGAATAAAATTTTGATTAGAATCGAACACTCGTACTCCGCAAGGGAACAAGAAAACAGAGGGCCCTGTATTCACTATATTAATCTTTACTAAAACATGAATGGAAACAAACTTAGGAGAAAGTAAAGCTCCTTTTCAGAAATGTTTACCATAGGAAGACACTGGCTGCATATTTGTTCTATCATCTTTTGCAAACATTAGAAACATATACTGAACCTTCATACATGTACACGGAACATCCCGGAAAAGGCACATCTACTCATCATAAAGATGCCAAGTTTCATTAAATTATTTTAAGCGATTATGTATTATATGATGTTTATGAAAACCTTAAAAAAATTGACAGTTTTTTCAAAGCGGTGAGATAAATACATCAAAATGGCATGCATATTCCAAATTATTCATCTCTCACCTTTCAGTGCATGTCCATACATGAAAGCCATTGAGAATGTTTCACTACCTTGCCTTTGGAGGGGATGATCGGCAGTGTCATCTGACGATTTGTGTTTGGTTCTCTGTCCACGGATATATTTCTTGGAAATTATTCATCAGAGTTTCCTCAAATCTTACCCGTTTAATGGTCAAGATAGGTCAAGGAAATTCTGATTTTTTGCTTACTGAATGTTTATTTATATCCCAAGAGAAGACAATTTTTGAAAAAATATCCCTAAAATGCTCGGTTATCGAGCCAGCTATTCTAGCGATAAATTTCCAAATATAGTCTTCTCGTGGCCTGTAAATGGACATTTCTAAAAAACTGCAGAGGTTTTCCCAAGAAAAATTATCAAGGGCCAGATCAAATAGGCGATCTATGGATGAAGTGAGTCAGCATTGATCTCTGATTACTCTTGTAGTTAGTTTCTTTTTGCAGGAATTCTCAATGCCTAGGACTCACAGCTCACAATCATTATAATAACATTAGTGGCAATGGTGTAATATCGACTGCCTGTATCACCGCTTCATGATTCGGTGCATATACATGCATGTGTGCGTGCCTGTCAGTCTGTCAGTGTGCATGCATGCATGCATGCGTGCATGCTTTGTTAAACTAAAATTTGACACGCTGACCTGTCTTGTTCCACTTTCGCTAACTGTTTCTTCATCTTCTGTTCTTCAATCTGTGGTTAAAGAACAGAGTTCACATTTAGCATAATGTCAGTGTGTGTATATATATATATATATGTATGATTACTGTATTCTGCGGCTGCAGTAATAGAAACATCCTACAGCTGCAATCAGTCCTTCTTCGCTTTTGCCAACTGTGTCTTGTCCTCAGCCGAAATCCTTAGCTTCCTCAGATCCATTCTTGACTTGAGTGTACCGAGTCTTGCTTTCTTGAGGTCACCTCGTAGCACGCTTAGCAGATTTATGCAATGACGTCCTGTCCTGGCTTTGTATTTGCTGGCTCTGAGTAGGGTGAATTCCAAGGCTCTCTGTGCTGGTGTCTCTTCTGGCATCCTTAGCACATGGCCAACCATGGACCATCTTTACTGGGTGACTTTTACAGACAGCGGCGACGTATTACACATCTTGTATAGTGCATCATTGGAAATTATGCTGTCTGGCCATCGGTGTCCAGTGATGGTGTATAGGTGTTTGCGGTGGCAGGCGTCGAGTTTGTCTACAGCTGCCTTTGGAGCTGCCCAGCTATTACAGCTATACAGCATCAAGTATACGCAGGTTGCATTGTATAAACGTAGCCTCTTTATCAAGGGCATCTTTGATCTATGAATTCATAGCTTCCAGAAGGACTGGAAAGCTATGTTCCCCATGACGCAGCATGCAGAAATGTCAACGGTACTGCAAAGCAGTGAGCCCAGGATTTTACTTTTCCTCCATGGTTCACCGCCACGAAGTGGGTCGTCATTTTCTATAGTTTCATGCTTTGTCGAGAGGTATATGTGGTGAACTCTGTTTTGGATTCATTCATAAAGAGATTCTCAATTTTTAGTTTGCTTGCAGCTATTGGGAGAAGTTTGTCAAGGGGTTTCTTTTCCTCATCTATGAAGTCCACATCGTCGGCATATTCCATCTCTAGCGGCATGCCCAGTATTGACACTGGAGGGTTTGGTCTTGTGGAACTTTCCCGCACAGATTTCAATGCGGCAGCAAGGTAGCAGGTGAAAATCACCAGAGATAGACCATCTCCCTGTGGGGGAGTTGATTGATGTCTCAAACTCTACAGACTTCACTTACTTGACTTGCACTCTCAGCTTGGTGTCTGCAAGCAGTAGTCTCACTAGTCGTAGCTCATCTTCATTGCAGCTGGCCTGGTGTAGTACATCTAGGATCTTTGAGCGTTTAATTGTGTTGAAGGCTCGTGACATGTTAATGCCCATTTTGTGGAAGTCCCAGTGTTTGGACATGACTACTAACACAAGCATGCGTTGAGCCCATACAATGTCTGCGCAGCTGCGTCCACGTTTGAAGCCACTTTGACATGATCCGGTGAAGTAATCGATGTTGTCTCGGATGCGGCATAGAGTAACATTGGATAGGATTTTCTGTATGCTGTTGAGGAGCAGAATGGGCCGCAGATTGGCTGGGGGCTCAGATGGCTTCTTGAGCTTCTTATATATAGGTTGGTTCGTCACTTATCAATGTTAATTTTAAGCTAGTTATAGATCATTAGCTCACACTTTATTTGCAACAAGGCCTCTCAGATGTTGTTGTTCTCGAATAACCAGTTTACGGGAAATAATGACCTTTATGCAGCTAGCTTTAGAGGGGAGATAACTAGCAGTTGGTTGATAATAAAATCAGGAGGTATATATTATGTCCATACATAATAATATATCGTAGGCTGAGCGAATTAACCCTTTAATGGTCGTTTAAAAAAATAAATAATAATAAATAGTTTTTCCCCCAACGTATGTCCATTTGCAGGCTAAGACAAGACAATTTTTAAATATTTATCACTGGAATGACTGGCTCGAAAATCAAGCCATTCATTACAGTGGTAAATTTCCAAAAATATTCTTGTCTTTACCGGCAAACGGACATTCCTCAAGACGACTGCAACGGCTGGTTTAGGCCGGCTTAGCCATTAAAGGGTTAAGACTTTTCATCCTGTGAACCACAAAAGCTATTTGCTATGGCATATGACATATGAGTGGTATATGACATCATGGTTTCAACTCTTTAATAGTCAAAATTGATCAAGAAAATAAGAGATTCTTCCTGAGTGAATGTCCATTTACGGACTAAGAGTCTATTCTTGAAGATTTACTAGTGGAATGACTGGCTCCCTTATCAAGCCAGTCATTCCAGGGGTATATTTTCAAAAATATCTTCTCTTTGTCTGTAACTTAACATTACTCAAGATGACTGTAGAGGTCAGTTTTTGATGGCTTGACAATTAAAGGGTTAAGCAACAACTGTGCTATTTTACTTTATGTGCTATAAATTAACACACAAAAAACAAGCATTCTGTTTTGCAATACATGTCCCCTACCTGCTGATATAAATCTTTAGACATTGACAGTCAAAAACTCCATTAAAAATTTGCAGAAGCAGCTGAACCTCGAACTTGATCTGTAACTTCTCATAATAAAGCAATAAACCAAGTTTCAGTTATATATAGTGAAGGAGAACGAAGCAGTCTTGAAAGCTGATATGTTTATATTTCATAAGTCGAAAGGGGACATAACTCCATCAAAACTTGACGCAAATGCCTGATACTCGAATTTGCTCTGAAATTTCTCATAACAATGTACCAATTCTCAGTTGAATATTTTGAAGGGATGTGAAAAAAATTTGGAATATTTTCTGTATTTCATAAGTCAAAAGTCGAACTCGCTCTGTATGTATGATTACTGTATTCTGCGGCTGTAGTAGTAGAAACATCCTACAGCTGCAAGCAGTCCTTCTTCGCTTTTTCCCACTGTGTCTTGTGTCCTCAGCCGAAATCCTTAGCTTCCTGAAGTCCATTCTTGACTTGAGTGTGCAGAGTCCTGCTTTCTTAAATCACCTTGTAGCACGCTTAGCAGATTTATGCAATGACATCCTCTCCTGACTTTGTATTTGCAGGCTCCGAGTAGGGCGAATTCCAAGTGCCGGTGTCCCTTCTGGTATCCTTAGCATATGGCCAAACATGGACCATCTTTACTGGGCGACTTTTACAGACTGCGGCGACGTATTACACATCTTGTATAGTACATCATTGGAAATTATGCTGTCTGGCCATCGGTGTCCAGTGATGGTTTAAGTGATGGCGGTGGGCAGTGGCAGGCATCCAGTTTGTCTAGCGCTGCCTTTGAAGCTGCCCAGCTGTTACACTTATACAGCATCATGGATACCCAGGTTGCATTGTATAAACATAGCCTTTTAATCAAGGGCATCTTTGATCTACAAATCCATAGCTTCCAGAAGGACTGGAAAGCTATATTCCCCATGGCGCAGCGTGCAGCAATGTCAGCAGTCAGCAAAGCAGTGAGCCCAGGATTTTACTTTTCCTCCATGGTTTGCCGCCACAAAGTGAATAGTCATTTTCCTTAGTTTCATGCTTTGTCGATAGGTATATGTGGGTGAACTTTGTTTTGGATTCATTCATAGAGATTCTCAAGTTTTAGTTTGCTTGCAGCTATTGGGAGAAGTTTGTCAAGGGGTTTCTTTTCCTCGTCTATGAAGTCCACATCATCGGCACATTCCATCTCTAGCGGCATACCCAGTATTGACACTGAGTGGTTTGATCTTGTGGGACTTTCCTGCATGGATTTCAATGCAGCAGCAAGGCAACCAGTGAAAAGCACCGATGTCTCAAACTCTACTGACTTGACTCGTACTCTCAGCTTGGTGTCTGCAAGCAGTAGTCTCACTAGTCGTAGCTCATCTTAGTACATCTAGGATCTTTGAGTGTTTAATTGTGTCGAAGCCTCATGACATGTCAATGCCCATTTTGTGGAAATCACAGTGTTTGGACATGACTACCAACACAAGCATGCATTGAGCTTCTTGGGATTGGGTAGTGCGATAAGGGTGCCTTAGCCCACAGCGTCGACCGGAAGGTATTGGGAGAAGTTTGTCAAGGGGTTTCTTTTCCTCGTCTATGAAGTCCACATCATCGGCATATTCCATCTCTAGCTGAAATCTGAATTAATTAGGTGCATGATCATTTTTGAGATAATGTCATTTGCATATTTTTTCGCACCCCTTAAAGGTGGAACTCGTGGCTCTGTAACTCCCTATAATAAAGCAACCTACCAATTCTCATTTGAATCTCTTGAAGGAGTGCGCAAAAGTGTGGAAAACGGATATTTTTCGTATTTCATGTCGAAAGGGGATGTAAATCCATCACAAATTTAGGAAAACTCCTGAAACTCGAACTTGGTCTGTAATTTCTCATAAAAAAGCAACATACCAATTCTCCGTTGAATATATTAAGACTGCGGAAAACTAACATTTTTTGAATTTCATGTCGAAAGGGGGTATAACTCAAAGAAAAATTTACCAATATGTCTGAAACTCAACTTGTTTTGAAACTCACTATAATAAAACACATTACCAATTCTCACTTGAATACCTTGAAGGAGTGCGAAAAAAGTAAGGAAAGCTAATATTTTTCCTATTTCTTAAGTCGAAAGGGGGCATAACTCCATAAATTGATGCATAAGCCTGAAACTCGAACTTGGTCTGTAACTTCTCATAACAAAGCAATGTACCAATTCTTAGTTCAATACCTTGAAGGACTGCGAATAAACTGCGGAAAAGTAACCGCGACAGACGGACAGAGTGCAAGCCTATAGCCTCCACCCCCCACCCCCACCCGTTTTACCGGGACTAATAGCAAGATAGAAAACACAACAATATCTACAACTACATCTGTCTATAATAGACCTCTTAATTTCAGGCCTAAAAGTTGAGGGTTCTTTAAGAAGAGTGGTCATAATAGCCACCATCATTTGGCAACCAAAAGCTTTATATCATGGACAATGAATTACACCTGCACTAAATGCCCACCTGTCTTTAGTTACCATCTTTTGATGGTCCATACAGTGTCCACTACAGAAAGTATCACTGCATGTTATTAGTTACCTGTTTCTGCAGTTCTTGTTGGTACCTATGCTGAGCAGTGCGTGACTTGTTCTGCTGACCAGAATCATTGCTGCCAAATTCATATGCAGCTGTCCTCGGACTTTCAACAGGGGTCTTCCGACTAGGAAACAGATCATAATGACATTTAATTAAAGTAAAAGATTTCTATTTTTAACACATTTGATTCAATGTGTTAAGTATTGTCTCCCTCCATGCTAGATTGCCAACAGCCAAAGATTAATAAATTGGTACTTGCCCAGAAGGATGCTTACATTTAGGTGTTAGTACTAATATCTCTGGCTGGTGATTAGGTACTAGCCCTGAATGATGATTACAAGTAGGTGTTAGTACTAATATTCCTGGCTGGTGATTAGGTACTAGCCCTGGATGATGATTACATGTAGGTGTTAGTACTAATATCCCTGGCTGGTGATTGGGTACTAGCTCTGAACGATGATTACACGTAGGTGTTGGTACTAATATCCCTGGCTGGTGATTAGTTACTAGCTCTGAATGATGATTACATGTACGTGTTAGTATTAATATCCCTGGCTGGTGATTAGGTACTAGCCCTGAATGATGATTACGTGTAGGTGTTAGTACTAATATCCCTGGCTGGTGATTAGGTACTAGCTCTGAATGATGATTCCACATATTAATATCCCTGGCTGGTGATTAGGTACTAGCTCTGAATGATGATGATTATACGTAGGTGTTAGTACTAATATCCCTGGCTGGTGATTAGGTACTAGCTCTGAATGATGATTACATGTAGGTGTTAGTACTAATATCCCTGGCTGGTGATTAGGTACTAGCTCTGAATGATGATGATTATACGTAGGTGTTAGTACTAATATCCCTGGCTGGTGATTAGGTACTAGCTCTGAATGATGATTACATGTGGGTGTTAGTACTAATATCCCTGGCTGGTGATTAGGTACTAGCTCTGAATGATGATGATTATACGTAGGTGTTAGTACTAATATCCCTGGCTGGTGATTAGGTACTAGCTCTGAATGATGATGATTATACGTAGGTGTTAGTACTAATATCCCTGGCTGGTGATTAGGTACTAGCTATGAATGATGATTACATGTAGGTGTTAGTACTAATATCCCTGACTGGTGATTAGGTACTAGCTCTGAATGATGATTACATGTAGGTGTTAGTACTAATATCCCTGGCTGGTGACTAGGTACTAGCTCTGAATGATGATTACATGTAGGTGTTAGTAATAATATATCCCTGGCTGATGATTAGGTACTAGCTCTGAATGATGATTACATGTAGGTGCTAGTACTAATATCCCTGGCTGGTGATTAGGTACTAGCTCTGAATGATGATTACATGTAGGTGTTAGTACTAATATCCCTGGCTGGTGATTAGGTACTAGCTCTGAATGATGATGATTATACGTAGGTGTTAGTACTAATATCCCTGGCTGGTGATTAGGTACTAGCTCTGAATGATGATTACATGTGGGTGTTAGTACTAATATCCCTGGCTGGTGATTAGGTACTAGCTCTGAATGATGATGATTATACGTAGGTGTTAGTACTAATATCCCTGGCTGGTGATTAGGTACTAGCTCTGAATGATGATGATTATACGTAGGCGTTAGTACTAATATCCCTGGCTGGTGATTAGGTACTAGCTATGAATGATGATTACATGTAGGTGTTAGTACTAATATCCCTGACTGGTGATTAGGTACTAGCTCTGAATGATGATTACATGTAGGTGTTAGTACTAATATCCCTGGCTGGTGACTAGGTACTAGCTCTGAATGATGATTACATGTAGGTGTTAGTAATAATATATCCCTGGCTGATGATTAGGTACTAGCTCTGAATGATGATTACATGTAGGTGCTAGTACTAATATCCCTGGCTGGTGATTAGGTACTAGCTCTGAATGATGATTACATGTAGGTGTTAGTACTAATATCCCTGGCTGGTGATTAGGTACTAGCTCTGAATGATGATTACATGTAGGTGTTAGTACTAATATCCCTGGCTGGTGATTAGGTACTAGCTCTGAATGATGATGATTATACGTAGGTGTTAGTACTAATATCCCTGGCTGGTGATTAGTTACTAGCTCTGAATGATGATTACATGTAGGTGTTAGTACTAATATCCCTGGCTGGTGATTAGGTACTAGTTCTGAATGATGATTACATGTAGGTGCTAGTACTAATATTCCTGGGTGGTGATTAGGTACTAGCCCTGAATGATGATTATACGTAGGTGTTAGTACTAATATCCCTGGCTTGTGATTAGGTACTAGCCGTGAATGATGATTACATGTGCGTTTTATTACTAATATCCCTCATGTCCATTTGCAGAAAAGAGAAGGCTATTTCTGAAAATTTCTCACTGCAATGACTATCTCAGTTATCGAGCCAGGAATTCCAGACATGAAAATTTTCAACAAAAACACCTTACCTCTTGGTCTGTAAATGGAAATTTCTCAAGCCCACTACAGAGACTGACTTGAGCATTAAAGGCTTAATATGAACACAAGGTCTATGATAAAGAAAGTTACCAGGCCACAGTACAGGCATAGTCAAAAATAGCAATTACAATGTGGGTACAGGTGAATATGGGAGCTCACATCTAATATGGCGGGGCCGAGAGGTTCCATAATGTGAGTTTGATGGATCCACTATGCTTCATTTTTCTCCTGATTGGAGGTTTTGGGTGTACGGATTAAGGCCCCCTCTTAAGACCTGTATAATGCATAATGAAACATGTACCAGATTTAATTGTTGACTCTGGGATCAGGGGATCTTGTAAACCTAAGATGTTTGTTTGTGTCAAGATGATCCAATGGTTGGGTCAAGGATTCCTTCCTCCAAAGCGAGGTTTAGTTTTTCTCCATAATATGTGAACGAACTGCTTGGTGAAATGGGTGAACATGTCTTCCTGTTTGGCAGTTGTCTTTTCATCGTGAACAGTGTTCTGTCCAGTGGTCTCCACATAGGTGGATTGATGGGAAATCACATCATTTAATTGTCAAGCAGGGTGGTCAGTCCATGCATGACATTGCTTAGACTATCCACATTCTCCATATATTGGGAATGTTACTAACAGTAACCATTCTCATTCTTAAACATGTAGTAGTTTACTACTTCAGAAATACGGGTCTATTCCTGTGGTATGCTGCTTTGGAAAGTTTCACAGATTAGAAATGTTTCAGAACAAAATTATATCTGTGAAGGATCCCATCCAGGTGGATGTTTTCTATGTATTGGCTCTAACCATATAGTGGCTGGGTTTGATTTAAGCAAGTAAAACTTAGATAGCCACAGTCACTAGTGATTGATACCTGATGCTGTTCTCGAGTTGAGAACGAAGTCGGATGCCTAGCACTGATTTAGTGCCCTCTGTTTATAGGCAATTGGGTATGGCTTGGGTATTCACCATTGAGCATGTCCGCACATGCTCATTGAGGATGTTTTCTTGGGTAATCCAAACAAATACCCAAATTCATTATTATTGTTAGCTGCTGCACATGTGCAGTGTTTGTTGGATATTTTTGGTGAATACCCAAGCCGTACCCACTTGCCTATAAATAGAAGGCACAGTGCTAGGCATCCGGATTCATTCTCAACTCGAGAACAGCATCAGGTAACACAATCACTGGTGACTGTGGCTATCTAGGTTTTACTAGCTTAAATTCACAAATAGGACTATTGCACTATATATCCTTGCCTAGCTACAGCTACACTTTCAACTTCAAGCTTTTTTTCCAAAAAGAAACAAGTGTCTAAACTGCTTTGGTCGCTAGGCAGACTTTATAGAAGGTTTTTCACTATACAATCAAAATTGTGCTGATTATTTTATACAGTCTGACTTAAAGTCCTTGTTATGGCAGCAATATGGTTTTTAATGATATTGGTTTCAAATAATGCTGTATATTTCCTATTTAGCTCACATGCAACAAGAGGTCCAAAGGTATCGCTCTCACCTGAAAAATTGGCATTTCAAGTAGAAAGGCCATGTTACATAAAACCCAAATAGATTTTTTGTAGATTTTTTCTTGCCAGAAGTAGAAATTTCAGATTTAAAGGTACAAAGGCTGGCGGCCATCTTGGATTTTGGATCAGTGTCGATCGTGATAAGTTTCTTCCTCAGACCTAGTCCAACCACTCTATGAAGTTTCAAAGCGATCTAATAAACGTTAACAGAGGCATCATCCGGAAACCAATTTTCAAGATGGCCACCGGTGGCTGGTGGCCATCTTGGATTTCGGATCATTGTCAATCTAGATGTTTCTTCACCAGAGGTAGTCGAACCACCTGATGAAGTTTAAAAGCGATCTGATAGATGATAACTCGGTTATCATCTGGAAACCAATTTTCAAGATGGCCACCCGTGGGTGGCGGCCATCTTGGATTTTGGATCATTGTCGATTTCGATAGGCTTCTTCCGCAGACCTAGTTCAACCACTCTATGAAGTTTCAAAGCAATGCGATAAACGGTAACAGAGTTATCATCCGGAAACCAATTTTCAAGATGGCCAACGCGCGTCGCGAATAATTGTGATCTCACCACACCAAGCTTCTTTCTTCATTTTATATGGAGCAGTCATTCCCGATCCCTTCTCTTTTTTGACTCTTGGATTCCAGCCCATTGGTGTCACGAAAAAGAAAACCGCTTAGAATCAAAATTTCAACAACAAAAATTCAGCCCAATGAAGTCATTAATACCGTTTTGAAACTGGCGTGAATGGGACTTGTTTAACATGGACCCGGACTATATGCCAACCAAATCAATCAATTATCGAGGACAGCCAAATCAACTAATCGGGTTCATTTGAACAAGCTTAGATTTCTATGCCTCCTATCAAATTTGGTTGAAATCTGCTGAGCGGTATAAGCGAATAAGTCACTTATAGAAACAGGACAATTTTCAGAAAATCCAAGATAGCTGCAAAAATAATTGACCAATCAAAATTCTCATTTGATATGTTGAAGCATACCACCATAGGATCGTTCCACCCAAGTTTGCTTGAAATATTGCCACAATAGCTTTTAATACTCACCAAAAACAATTTATTTAATTTTATTACATAATGCTGCTCCCGCTACCCTTTTATACACAATGCCCCACCACATCCACACCCAAATATTAGCATGGAAATGATGTATCTTATAGATGTACCTAATAAAATGACTATTTTATGAACGAAAGTTTTAATCTTCATAATTAATATTATCCACAATAATGTGTGAAGGGATAGCATTATATTTTACATTGTTAAACAAATAATAAATTGATCGCTTAAATGGATATCTGTCTACTCCAAATGTCCAACCCTAATATTAAGTCTTTTAGATATAGCAACACAAAAATCCTACCTATTTGAATCAAATGTTACTCTGGGGGTGTCACTACTTGTGACAAGAGTTGCTGGCAGTCCATGTCCTGGCCCTATAACAAATGCAATAGAATGTATAGTTAGATCCATATTAAGCAACTAAAGGGTTCAATGAAGACATATTCTCTAAATAGAGGTTACTAACTAGACAAGTGGCCCAAGGTCCTGTGACGCTCACCTGGACAATTAACATTTGAACCATTTGCATTTAAATAGACAAGGATAATTTTTGGAAAATCCAAGATGGCCACCAAAAAAATAGACCAATCCAGATTCTAATTTGACATTTTGAAACTTACCATCATAGAATTGTTCGACCCAAGTTTTGTTGAAATCGGACTATTGATTAAGGAGTACCATCTATAAATGTTTCTGGATAATTTTCAGAAATTCAAAGATGGCCACCAAAACATTGACCTATCAAAATTCGGAATAGATTTTCTAGAGGCTACCACTATAGGATCCTTCCAGATAAATTTGGTTTAAATTGCAAAAGAAGGTGTTAATGAGGAATAGCGTCTTAAACGAATTCCCATTTTCCAGAAAATCCCAGGGCACCCAAAAAAAATCAAGCAGTCAAAATTGTGTATATAAGTTCTGAAGTATACCAGACTAGGATCTGTCCAGCTGACTTTGGTTAAAATCGGCCAAGCGGTTAACGAGGCGCAACCTTTGAAATAATTTCCAAAAGTTTTTCCCAAAATCCAAGATGACCACTGGGAAAATTGACCAATCTGAATTCTGTATACATGTTCTGAAGCATACTACTCTAGAGTCTTTCTCACTGAGTGTGATTGAAATCGGCCCAGTGGTTAGTGAACAGCCGGCTTTTAACTGATTTTCCGAAAATCCAAGATGGCCACCAGAAAAATTGGCCAATCAAAATTCTGTATACACGTTCTGAAACCTCCCGCCCTAGTATCCTTCCAGCCAAGTCTGGCTGAAATTGTTCAAGAAGTTAATGAGTAGCGTCTTAAACAATTTCCCGCCAATTTTCAGAAAATTCAAGATGGCCACTGAAAAGATTGTCCAATCAAAATTATATATACAAGATTCTGAAGCGTACTACTCTAGGGTCCTTCCCACTGAGTTTGATTGAAATCAGACTAGTGGTTAATGAAGAGTAGGCCTTTAACTGATTTTCAGAAAATCCAAGATGGCCACCAAAAAAATTGACCAATCAAAATTCTGTGTTCAAGTTCTGAAACCTCCCACCCTAGTACCCTTCCAGTCAAGTCTGGCTGAAATTGCCGAAGATGTTAATGAGGAGTAGCGTTTTAAACAATTTCCCGCCAATTTTCGGAAAATTCAAGATGACCGCCGAAAAGATTATCCAATCAAAATTCTGTACGCATATTCTGAAGCATACTACTCTAGGGTCCTTCCCACTAAGTTTGATTGAAATAGGCTCAGGGGTTAATGAGGAGTAGGATTTTAACTGATTTCCAGAAATTTTCAGAAAATCCAAGATGGCCACCGAAAAATTGACCAATCAAAATTCTGTATACAAGTTCGGAAACCTATTAGCCTAGTATTCTTGACATCAAATCTGGTTGAAATTACCCAAGCAATTAATGAAGAGTAGCGTTTTAAAGCAAAAGCTGCCTAGACATCATTAGACTGAACGATATCATACAGACACCACAACTTTCCATCTATGTTATCAATAGATGAATCCAGCTTTGGCTATGCCCTGCCCATCTATAGATAAGTTCCACCCAGGCTTTGCCTGTCTTAGGATTGATCAAACCCTGAACTCCCTGAATCTCAATTTCCAGAAAACTATACTGGTAACCTGCTGAATATTTTGAAACTAATTTGACTGGGTGCTGCTTTTGCCTATGGCAGCAACATCGACCAATCAAATTAGTTTAAAACTATTCAACAGCATGGTTACTAAGTACTATACATATAAGATATACAATTTGTACAACTTGACAGACTTAGATATGTCATTCATATTTAGATTGTGATGTTAGCCAACCTATGATGTAATTTATTATGATGTCATATATTTTACTGACAGACTTATTAAGACACCATGAAAGTCATCCACTCCATGACAAGTTTTACCTTTCATGGTTCATCAAACAGAGGCAGGCTTCGAACACATGATATTTGCTGTATGAGTTCACCTGGCTATCAGAGGACCAAGGTCGTTGGATCTTGTATGCATAATCAATGACGGTTTACCAGTTTCCTAATTATGATCTATCATATACCTACACACCATGTGACAAGCATAGTCAATGACTGAAAAAATCTATCCGACTCCCCTCAGACCCAAACACATTTTCAAGGTGCGTCCACCAATCTACCTTCTTGTAGTTATGTATTTCATATTCAGACACAAAACGGAGATTATTAGTCAATAATGAAGCATGTACATCTGGTTGAACTTACCCCATCCCATTACCATCATGATTAGCAACAGGGTTTATATTATGTAACTAATTAAATGCTGGGAGAAAAGGTCTGATATTCATCTCAAACATACCATTATCTTCTGGATCTAGAGGATTCTTTAGGCCATAGTAACGATATGCTTCATCTATTGCGCTGTAACTGGAATTGTTAAGCTGGCTGGAAACATATGCACTGAAGCACAAATAAACAAGCATTCTGTAAGTATTGCTTTGCAATACATGTCCCCTACCTGGTGATATAAATCGTTAGAGATTGACAGTCAAAAACTTCATTAAAAATTGTCAAAAGCAGCTGAAACTCGAACTTGATCTGTAACTTCTCATAACATAGCAATAAACCAGGTTTCAGTTATATATGGTGAAGGAGAACGAAAAAGTCTTGAAAGCTGATATGTTTGTATTTCATAAGTCGAAAGGGGACATAACCCCATCAAAAAATGACGCAAACACCTGAAACCCAAACTTGCTCTGTAATTTCGCATAATAAAGTAATGTACCAATTCTCAGTTGAATATCTTGAGACTGCGAGAAAAAAGGCGGAAAACTAATATTTTTCGTATTGCATAAGTCGAAAGTGGGCATAACTCCATGGAAAATTGACGAAAATGTCTGAAAGTCGACTTTCTCTGTACCTCCTTATACTAAAGCGATGCACCAAATTTCACTTAAATATCTCGAAGGAGTGCGAAAAAAAGTGCGGAAAGCTGATATTTTTCGTATTTCTTAAGTCGAAAGGGGGCATAAGTCCATCAAAAATTTACGCATATGCCTGAAACTCCAACTTGGTCTGCAACTTCTCATAACAAAGCAACATAGCAATTCTCAGTATAATATCTTGAAATACTGCGAAAAAAGTGCGGAAAACTAATATAGTTTGTATTTCATAAGTTGAAAGGGATCATAACTCCATGAAAAATTGACGAAAATGTCTGAAACTCTAACTTGCTCTGTAACCCCTTATACTAAAGCGATGTACCGATTTCCTCATAAATATCTTGAAGGAGTGCGGAAAAAAGTGTGGAAAGCTGATATTTTTCATATTTCCTAAGTCAAAAGGGGGCATAACTCCATCAAATATTTACTCATATGCCTGAAACTAGAACATGGTCTGTAACCGCTCATAAGAAAGCTATGTAGCAATTCTCAGTATAATATCTTGAAAGACTGCAAAAAAAGTGCGGAAAACTAATATATTTTGTATTTCATAGGTCGAAAGGGGGAATAACTCCATAAAGAATTGACAAAAATGTCTGAACCTCGAACTCACTCTGTAACTCCTTATACTAAAGCAACCCACCGATTTTCGCTTAAATATCTTGAAGGAGTGTGAAAAAAAGTGTGGAAAGCTGATATTTTTCATATTTCTTAAGTCGAAAGGGGGGGGCATAACTCCATCAAATATTTACGCATACGCCTGAAACTCGAACTTGGTCTGTAACTTCTCATACCAAAGCAATGTAGCAATTCTCAGCATAATATCTTGAAAGACTGCAAAAAAAAAAGTGCGGAAAAACTAATGTTTTTTGTATTTCATGTCAAAAGGGGGCATAAACTCCATGAAAAATTTACGAAAATGTCTGAAACTCGAAGTTGCTCAGTAACTCCATATACTAAAGCGATGCACTGATTTTCGCCTATATATCTTTAAGGAGTGCGAAAAAACCCCGCAGAAAGCTGATATTTTTCGTATTTCTTAAGTCAAAAGGGGGCATAACTCCATAAAATATTGACGCATACGCCTGAAACTCGAACTTGGTCTGTAACTTCTCATAATAAAGCAATATATTCTCAGTTGAATACTTTGAAGGACTGCGAAAAAAGTGCAGAAAACCAACTGCGCCAGATGGACAGACACAGACAGACAGACAGACGGACAGACACAGACAGACAGACAGACAGACAGACAGACAGACAGACAGACAGACAGACGGAGTGCAAACCTATTGTCCCCCGGTTTTACCAGTATGGGACTAATAATCATGATTGAACAGAATGAAAAATTAACAAGAATTCTGCCGTATTAAATGTCGCAAATTTGTCTCCGTATTGTCAACGATAAACAACAAAGCTGATATCAAACATTTCATTACTTGCACACTCCAATGCTGATAATCTAACATAAAACACGGTGATGATGTTCGCATGATTTTTGTACAGTTCAGCATGACCTGGGTCCTGAGCTTGATCACTAATACAAAATAGGTATTCATCCATGTCTGCTTGAGCAAGGACCACAAGGCACGCATTGGAAAAATTACATGCTTGCGCAACCTTAAAGTACGCTTGTGCTCACTTAACTGCATGTTCCCACCAACACAACTGCTCACTCCTACACATCTAAACACTCATTACTGCATGTTTAACCCTTACCACTCTGATGTCAATACTCTGTCTTTTGCTGTGTCAATAGCAAAGAAGCTGGTGTTCATTTTTCAACAATTTTGGTGGACGATGTTGCCGTCTACAACAGCAACATCGTCAACCAAATTTGTTGAAAAATGAACGCCAATTCATCTTTTAATTTAATTAAAAAATTTACAATTTTGACGTCAGTGGTAATGGTTAAGTATGTGTTAGGCACATTTAACTACTTAGTCCAGCATGTACGTGCATGCCTAAGAACTTGATTCTCCATGCTCATGCACAATTAACCAGTAGCTCCAGCACTCAAACATGCTTAAACATGTACTCTCACAGGCATTTAACCGTGCATTCCCACATGCCTAAACGCTTGCTCCCAAATGCATTGGTATTTTTTACCATGCCCTCCTGCATGCCTAATCATACCTGACCATATGCTCACTGCACGCTTAACCACTCGCTTTCATACACTCCAGCACTCAACTGTTCACACCCACAACCTCATGCATGCAAACAAAGAGTGATCCATTAAACATGGATCCAGATCGGGATCAGAATTTACTGAAGATTTTTCAAATACCTTGTCATAGTCAAATTGGAAATGAGTTTGATTGTAGCATTTCGAGAAATACTTGGGTATACAGACACTGTGCTGTGTCAAGAGACTATCACTGTATGGACAAGCAAGCTAACAAACTTACGAAGGCTGATAAGTGAGCTCAGGAGGGAGGGTTCTACTGCTGAGAGGTGGTGCATCATGTAGTCCCCCACTGCCCCATCCGCTCTCTAGTATTCCACCCCGATCCAGATGACCTGTACCTCGATCCAGTGACACATCAGGCAACTGAAGTCTGGGAACAAAGACAAAGTATGTGAAATAACTACATCATGAAATCATGTAGAGATATTTCTTACTAAATAATGCTTAGTCTTTACATTGGACAGAGAGTCTGAAAATAGAATGATCAGCTGTAGTAGGATGAGTTGTCCCCCTTACGATCATGGCATAATCAGACATGAGACTAGTGTTGCGCGATATTGCCCTAGACATCATCGTGAGAGATCATGCAATATGATCATGATATATTGATATATTGAATGGTCCAATAATGGAAGTTTTGGTGGCGTGAATCAGGAAACATGTAAATATTCTTAATAGTGTCAATTAAAACCAGCACCAAACTTAAGTATTTTGAAATTAATAGGATTTGAAGCTATTACTGGGCATCAATAGTTTCCAGTGAAAGTAATTAAAAAATATTTAACAGGTCGTCATAGTGTTCAAAATTTGCCCTATTTTTCTTTCGGCTTAGGATCTTAAAACATTTTAAGCGATTAATATTAATATAGAAATGTTTTTGGTGGAAGTTCATATAGTAGGCTTGCGCGATTGCGTGATTAAATCGAAAATCGTGATTATGTTTTAAATCGTGAATTTATATGATTAAAAATTAAATAATCGAATAATCGTGAATATTTTCTATTGCATAAAATATTTCAAAACCTAACTTTCAATTACTTTTAAATGTGATCGGTCATGAAAAATTACATTTTGCTACGTGAATATATGTCCATTTGCATAGCAAGAGAAGACTATTTTTGAAAATGTATTACTGGAATGCATTCCAGTGATACATTTTCAAAAATAATCTCTTGCCCTGCAAATAGACTTTTCTAAACACCATTGCAATTTTCGTCATTGACATTCTTTTGTTGTTATGTTTTAGTAATTTGTATCCAAGCTGTTTAATCGAGTAATCACGATTAATTCTTAATAATCGATCGTGATCATTCAATGCAATAATCACACAAGCCTAGCATATAGTAGGAGATAAGCTTCGTCAATGCCTGTCATGGCTTGATCGATTCGGCTGTCATATGTTATATATAGGCCTTGTGAATATTCCACTTGGCACCAGATGAAGAACATTTATGTGCTCAGGGTGTTCAGCAAGTTGGTCTTAAGAGGATGAAGATATTTTGCATCCTCTTATTATTATCTACAGACAAACAAAGCTTTCACAACTTTTAATCTAATAATTATATGTCATTTGTAACACCTACAGCACACAGGATGCAAAATCTAATGTTTTCATAATCAATGTCATTCTTTACCTGTATTATGTGCGTGCCATCAAAACATACAGCAGGTCCAGAGTGATTGACCATTGCAATTATTGTCTTGTGGCTTGCAGCCGTCAGGGAATTAACTCTGTACTGATCTATTCTGCTCAGAATAAATGTTTACCTTTGGTCACTTAGTGCGCTAGAGAATGGTGACTTGCTTGATATATCTAATACACCCTGCGGTGGTGGGTGATTACGAGGACTAGGTGATTCTCTCAGTCTGGGTTTCTCAGAATTGCTCACACTTGACAACTCTACATTGATATTCTGTTGTTTCTCCCTGTGAAATAAAAGATTAAAGCTGGTGATATTGCAAGATAGTTCAACTTCCCAGAGTATCCATCATCATCTGATATCATATGATGTCATAATCAGCTAAGCGGCGTGTAGGATGATGTCATAATCATTACATCATAAATGATTCTATATGGCCCGTCTTTAGCTCTTAATAGTCCGACACGTTGTACGAATTGAATGTCTCTACAATTTAATAAATATGCTGTTGAATATTTTGAAACTAATTTGACTGGGCGCTGCTGCTGTCATAGGCAGCAACAGCACCCAGTCAAACTAGTTTGAAAATATTCGACAGATTACCTGTATACTTTTCTGTAAATTGATAGTCAGGGAGTTCAGAGATCGATCGATCCCAACACGAGCGAGGTGTGGGTGGAGCTTCGCTAGAGATGGGTGGGGCATAGCAAAAAATGGAATGGTCAACTGACAACCTTACAAGACCTTAGTGAAGAAAGACATCTCATACCATGCTGTAAAACATCTCAAGACTGAGAATCTCTTTATGAATGTCAAGACAGAGTGTACTCATGTACACATATGAGAGACATGGCAAAGGCATTCTGCAGCATGACGAGGAGGAATGGAGGAAGAGCCAAATCCAAAGGCAGTTCTTGATAAGCTTGATGCCTGCCACCGCAGACGTCTTCGTACTATCACCCAACATCATTAGCAAAACAACATAAACGCTAATGATACATAAATGCAATACGATATATCAAGGTCAGTTAAAGAATCCAAACAAAGACACTATGTTTGACTATGTTCTGCGAATGTCACCAGACACACCTGCACAGAGAGCATTGTAAATCACTGAATTTAATGCCAACAACTATAAAGTTTGTAGATGTCACAGCACACATTTTCTAATGTGCGACACACTGACCAATAGGAAGCAGGGCTAGGTACTCCAAATACTAAGAAGAACCAGTGGGAGCTATGGACCCTGGCTGAGAAGAAACAATGGACCTTTCCAAGTTTATCCATCCATCATATGACATCATAATCAACTACATGATGACATCACGAATGATTAGAAAGTCAGTCTTTAGCACTTAATAGTCTGACAGATTGTACGAATTGTATGTCTTTTCGATTTAATAAATATTCTGTTGAATATTTTGGAACTAATTTGACTGCATGCTGTTGCTGCCATAGGCAGCAACAGTGCCCACCAGTTAAATTAATTTCAAAATATGCAACGGCTTACCTGTATAGTTTTCTGGAAATTGATAGTCAGGGAGCTCAGGGATCAATCGATCCCAACACGAGTGAGGTGTGGGTGAAGCTAAGCTAGTGATGGGCAGGGCATTGCTAAAACTGGAAAGGTTCATTGTCAAAGGAGGCCTGATTGCAACTGCAGGACATGTTCACAGCTGAAGCTGCAGAAGACTGTTATCATTCTATACCATGGATATGTTGCTTTCTTTTTATATCTAGATAGATATTTTTTTTCTCATGCCAAATTTACTACTTCATACAAGACTTGTTTGACATATTTGTTAGCATGAGATACACCCACGCACGCACACATGCACACACAAATGCATGCGCACGCGCACACACACATGCATACATACATACATACACAAACACACAAACAAGCATGCACACAATCACAATAACAGGTTTATGCAAACCATTTCTTTGCTGTGTCCTTCTCTTTAATCTGCTGCTCCAATTCCTGTCTATAGATGTCTTGTTTACGTCGTCGTGCACTGGAAGACTCTTGTGGTCCTAAATCATTGAAACATAACAATTAAATCACAATGCACAAATCATGATGAAGATTGGCTCTAACAAGAGGCCCAAGGGGCCTGTATCGCTCACCTGGGACATAGGCATTTAAACTAGAAAGGTGACTGTAGAGGTTCTGGAGTGGTTTTTGCGAAAACTAGGTCATCCAAGATGACTATTAACCGAATTTGGACTTTTGCCCTAGATGATGTTTCACGAGTCTTGAATTGATTCCGCAAGCAGTTTTGGAGATTTTTAAAGACGTTTCAAAAAATCGGGCAAAATCCAAGATGGGCTCCGGCCAAATTGGCCGATCAGCTCCATTTAAACTTTTGAACAAACTTGAATCTCTACACCCTAAGGATGCTTCCTGTCAAATATAATTGAAATCGGCCCAACAGTTCTCGAGAAGACATTTTAAATTTCCCATTGCCTTAGTATGGGAGATTTTGGCGGAAAAATGATCCAAGATGGCTGCCAAACCGTTTATCCGACAGTTTCGAAAATTGCACATATTAGATCAGAATAACCAAAAACATATATAAAACCAATTTCAGCCTCAAAATCTGTAACATAAAAAAATCCAATATGGCCGCCAAACTCACTATATTTTGATTGGCCCATGGCGGCCATGCTTTTTTATGGATCACCTTCCCTTGAACAAACTTTAATGGGCCTTAGTCCCTAATCATATCTGCCAAATCTTGGCCCGATCCCTTCAGCGGTTCTGGAGAATAAACGAAATCTAGGATTTCTTTTTTCACGAGAGAGTTGATACTTACCTCCCTAATACTTTTGATATTGCTAAATATCGGCTTTCACTCAATAAAACACTCAGATTAAAAACAGTTAGGTGCCCCTACTGGGCAGGGAGTCAGAGGTAGTCCGGCGGATGCTCGCCCCACCACCGCGCATGCGCCGACTACTACTTCCTCTGGCTCATTTATTGGCTAACACATGCAACTACTAAGAGCCTGAAGACCGAGCCTCTGTGGGGCGGAGAGGCCGGGTCAGTATCTAGGGAGGTAAGTATCAACTCTCTCGTGAAAAAAGAAATCCTAGATTTCGTTTATTTCACATCAAGAGTATACTTACCTCCCTAATACTTTTGATATTGCCAGAATTCGAAAGTGAATCTGGCGGGAGGGAGGCGAGGTCAAAAGACCAGCTCTTCCCTATACGCTTTCAAGCGTTTTAAGGCACTTATGACGTCTGAAACTGTGTGAAAACACAGTCAGGATTTGATAAACCATCGGATAACACAACCGATGCCTGAGAGATGACCGATTTGTCATATGCGCTCCCCCCCCCCCCCTTGGGAGGAAGATTAAATGACCTCAATGTCCTACACGCTCTCTTCGTACTAGTGCTAAGTACTATAGGACAGAGACGAAAAGGCTCCATTTTCGTATACTCTCTATAAAGAACCACAACCCACATAAACCATCACCATATTAATAACACTGGGTAACGTGACAATACAAACAATGAACAACACATGAACAAGACTGACCTTGTTGTCCTAGGAAGCTGTCATCATGAATCCAGTAGAGAAGGATGATACAGTCCCGACAAGTGGTTGTCACCGTCGCTGAATGGCGAAGTATATAAGCAATGCGGAGGCACTCTTCACAAACATAAAGCGGTTATTGTTTCAAAATCGACAAGGCGAGAGGGTTAGAGGTGTCACGGAGGTAATGGTCTGTAAAACTAGACTCACAGTGCCACTGAGCCACTGACATAATATCATCCACAGGGACCCCATTAAAAAGGGCAGTGGATGTCACGACACCGCGGACACTGTGAGCCTTGGCCACGTCAACCTGTCGCCCGGTGGCGGATTTGTGACAAAATTGAATACATTCCACAATCCACCTAGAAATGGTGTCCTTAGACGCCCTACCATGGGGTTCAATATATGACAACCATAACGCTGACTGGTCGGTACGCCACTCCGAAGTACGCTGTTTGTACCGGAGCAGCGCCCGTACGGGGCACCATACTTTAGAATTAGGATCATATCTAGTTAAAGATGGCAAAAAAATAGGTTGACCTGGATATTTCAATGACTGATTTTTAGACAAGAAATTAATCCTAGGTAGAAGCTTAAGGCCTTCCCCTGTAACCACAAAACGGTCAACCTCGGCTGATAAGGCGTGAATTTCACTCCTACGCCTAGCCGAGGCCGCAGCAATTAAAAATACAGTTTTAAGAGTTAACATTTTCATAGAAATGGAACTAAGTGGTTCAAAAGGCTTATCACCTAGTACCTGGAGCACCAGTGATAAACTCCAAGACGGAATCAGTGGAGGATTCCTTGGTCTTAGATTGCCCATGCCTTTAATTAATACATTTAATGTACTTACTTCATCACTCCCCCTATTAGCCAAGCAAGGAATAACAGTCATTAAAGCTGACTTATAACCAGCAATAGAGTTAGGCTTGAGGCTATAGGCATCATATAGGTGACAGAGGAAATCAGCCACTACCTGAATAGATGATTCCATTGGATCAATACATCTTTTTGAGCACCATTCTGCAAATCTGTTGATTTTATAATTATATGCTCTGGAGGTTGACCCCCTCCTGGCTTTGGCCATAAACATGGCCGCTTGCTCAGAAAAGCCCTCCTTAATTCTAGATTCCTTGACAACATCCACGCAGTCAATCGGAACATTGACGGATTGTCGTGAAGGGCCTTGCCCTGGAAGATAAGGTTGTCCATCAGAGGCAGCGGAACCGGATTGCAGACCAGAAGGTCCAGCAGATCCGTATACCACGATCGGCTTGGCCAATCCGGGGCGATCAGAAGCACTTGGCACTCCTGCTGCCTGATTTTCTGAAGCACCTTTGGAATCAGGATTGCTGGGGGGAATGCGTATGCATACATTCCCTCCCAGCTGATAGCTAACGCATCTGTTGCGAAAGCGCTTGGGTCTGGAATCGGAGAGACGTACGTCGTCATCTTCGCATTCTTCTTCATTGCGAACAAATCTATGTTGGGTTTCCCCCAATGGTCGAACAGACGATCCGCCACACATTGATTTAGTTGCCATTCCGTGGGTAAAACACTCATCCTTCGGCTCAATGAGTCTGCTAGCAGATTTAACCTCCCCGGAATATGAACTGCTTTCAAGGTGATCCCATGATCCAGGCACCAACAAAGCAGTCCCCATGTCATCATACAGAGACTGGGCGACTTCGTTCCGCCCTGGCGGTTTATGTAAGTCACTACTGTTGAGTTGTCTGAACGAATTAGAACAATCTTGCCCTGAACTTTCTGTAAGAAATGTTCCAGGCCCAGGACCACTGCTCTTAGCTCTAGTAGATTGATATGTTCCTTGGACTGATCCAGATCCCAAAGCCCTGATACTGTGGACTCTTCCAGACAAGCTCCCCACCCCTCCATCGATGCATCTGTATACACAGTCACCTGAGGGTGGGGAGGGGTTAGCAAAACCCCCAGCAAGAGATTCTCTGTATTCAACCACCATTGCAGGTGGTGAATCAGAGGCGCCAACACCGGCACGTTCGAGTCCAGCGAACCTGAACTCTGGGTCCACTGTGTCATGAGAAACAACTGGATCGGACGCCTGCGCAAGGCGGCCTGTGGAATGACTGGTTCCAAAGAAACCATCAAGCCCAGCATTCTCAAGTAAACCCGTGCCAGGACATGACGACTGTCGCACACCGACTGAATTACCGAGATGAGTACTTGAACCCTCTCCTGAGTGGGGTACACATACCCCGTCTCCAGATCGAAGAACATGCCCAGGTAAACAAACTTCTGGGATGGAGTTAGCTCTGATTTCGGGAAATTGATCATCCAGCCCAAGTCCGAGAGAGTTTTCAAAACAATCTCCAGATTGGCTGACAACGATTCCCGGGTGTGTGCTTTCAATAGCCAGTCGTCTATGTACGTGTGGACTGCTATGCTTCTCCTGCGGAGGTATGCAGTGATCGCGAGAACCACACGGGTGAAGACCCGAGGAGCCGTGGAAATTCCGAAGGGTAACACCCTGAATTCCCACCGCCGGCCCTGAAATGCAAATCTCAGGAATCGACGGAAACTCGTTGTTTTCATTAAAACTAGGTCAAGCAAGATGGCGGCCGCACCATCTGACCAATCAAGTTCCCTTGAATAAAGTTGGTTCAGCTCTTGCCCTGAGGTTTGCAACAATCCCCAAGCGGTTTTGGGGAAGATTTTTAAAGACATTTCCTAAAATCAGCCAAAATCCAAGATGGCCACCGGCCAAATTGGCCTATCGGCTTCCTTTGAACAAATTTGGATCCCTATGCCATAAGGATGCTTCCTGCCAAATATAATTGAAATCGGCCCAGTGGTTCTTGAGAAGAAGTCATTTAAAGGAAAATTTGATGGATGGACGACAGACGGATGGACGACAGCCAGACACACGACGGACGATCGCCATGGCATAAGCTCACTTGGCCTTTCAGGCCAGGTGAGCTAACAATAATGTATAACAACTCTGTAAAGACTTACTGAAATTTTATAAGTCTTTTTTGATTATATATTTAATGAAAAATCATAATAAATAACGGAATCATACAAAAATATTCTAAATTCAAAATGTCGAAAGGATTTCTCAATCACCTGTGTTATGATGCACCTTAGATGTAATCTTGGGATAGAACAGATCTTGAGAAGGTTTTTGTCAAACCTTGATGATGTATTGATTGAAAAAAGCTTAACAATGTACGACAGATGACACTGACAGACACAAACATTGCCACCTGTTCCTTAAAAATAGCTTGTCTTACTAAAAATAGATCACGCATAGACGCAAACGCTTCAATACATAAATCTAGAATAAATTGCTATAAATCACATTCAAAACAACAACTAAACCTGTTTTGTCATACCTTACATGACTTCCACAGTACCAATGAATGGCCTTTGACCTCATAACTGGCTAATTAATGATCTAATTGTGAATCTCAACCAATGTATTTGAACTCATCATCCCACAAATCACTGCCATGGTATAAAAATTGTTACTCGATCATTAGCCCTTTAACACCCGAGTTGGTCAAAAATGGTCTACAGAAATGTCCATTTGCAGAATAAGAATACTATTTTTGAAAATTTATTCGTTCCGACTGACTCGATAACCGAAAATGGATATTTTCTGTGAGAAATACAAATTTTCTTGAACAAATTTGAGGTTTAAAGGGCTAAAAGGCTAAATTCTCTAGTAGAGATTGAAAAACAATATTAATAGGAAGAGTAATGATTGTGACATAAAGCATGCAATGTGCACCAGTATCATGAATACGGAGTTACAATATATCCTTTAATAGTCAAGCCCGCCAATCAATTTGCAGGCCAAGAGAAGACACTCTTCAAAACCATACCACTAAAATGATCAGCTTAATCAACGAGCCAGTCATTCCAGTAGTAAATTTTCAAAAAGTTGTATTTTCTTGGCCTGCAAATGAAGTGTTTCTGTTTTATTTACGTAATTTGACCATTAGAAGATAAACTCAGACTATTGTACATGCAATATTTAACCCATTACCAGTAACGCGAACACAAAAATATCCTCGGCAGTCATCATGAGACATGTCTATTTGCATAGACAATATCTTAGAAAACTAACCACTAAGACCTAATGGTATAGTTAACGATATATTTCCAAGCTTAGTTCAAATAAATTTACACAATCCTGAAATATAAGCTGAAAGAGTTATCAAAACACAAAACCTTATTCTTAATTATGTCCCCATCGCAGTTTTGACAGAAGCCATAGAAGAACTCTATCAGTTGATCTCTAATCTACGTGGCCATAGGACCTGACTATGTGCCACCTTTCTTTCTTTCAACATACAAAATGTTAAAATATCCACCTGTTCGCTAAACCTTAGAGACCACTCTGATACATTTATGTTTTCCTCTCCACTTAACTGTTACAATAACAGTGGATAAACAAACTCTGAAAATACAGAATCAGTACCATACTCTTCGCCTTTTGTCTTTAATTTCACAGATAATTTATTGGACCCAGACAAGGGCCTAGGTTTCAGTCCCACAGTGACTGAACCAAACATGGAAAGTCTGTAGACCAACTTACAAGCATTCTTCAGAAGAATGCACCTGATCCACTTCTACAACCCACACCCACATCCACCATACACACTACTATCTGACTCGTCACCAGAGAGAAGTGACAGGACCCAAACACCAGCTCCAACATTCCAAGACACCATTAACCCATACCACTCTGTGATGTCAAGATTTTAACTTTTCAAATTAAATTAAAAGATGATCTGGTGTTCATTTTTCAACAAAATTGGTGGAAGATGTTGCTGTCGTAGACAGCAACATCGTCCAACAAAATTGTTGAAAAGTGTACGCCAGCGTCGTTGTTATTCACACAGTAAAAAAACGAATATTGACTTCAGAGTGTAAGGGTTAAAAGTAAATTAGCAGCTAAAAAATCTCCATGCCTCCACCCACTCTTGATATGCTGAATCGTCGACAGATGTTAAGAAAAGAACAAATAAGAGCAACTTAAGCTGCCAAGAGACAAGTGAAGTCCTCTTTTAAATCTCAAAGACAACTACTCAATTATTGTTACAAAGGCAGAGAAAAGGGCCAAGCAACAGTGATACAGTCAAAAGATGTCTTTTTCGCTGTCAAAGCAATGAGACGGCTGTCATACCAAATTGTAGGCAGAACAGTGTTGTGTCAACATCAATAAGGACAAAATCATTGGCTACATTCCAACAAGTAGAAAGCAGGGCCCATCAATCTGGGAGAAATACGTCTCAAGATTGAAGAGGAAGCCACACATCTGGGCATCGCATTTGACTAATGACCAAAACCCACACATACAGAATGCAGATCCCAAAGTTAGGAAGCTAGCCAATATGAGACTGGTAGTTAACAATAGCTTGGGGCGGGGGGGATCATTAATACCATCTATCAGAGAGTTGTCAGGCCAGGTTTAGAATATGATTCTCAAGTGTAGTTCAGTAAATCTAAGACCAATGAATTCCTCCACTGTTGAATTAGAGATGATAAGTATTCCTTCACTGTCTGAATACAGGGACATAAAGGTCGTGCTACAGGTAGTCTACCAAATCATACTATAAGGGAGAAAAGGGCAGACTATGATAAATGCCATCTTAAGTGGACTGGTTTTATTTACAGGTAACAAACATCCCACCCAAACCTACAATGCCTGCGATCAAACCCTATGAGGATAGACCAGTCAACAATAGCACCTGTACAACAGTTCCCCAGCCAGATTTCCAGACAAAACTGACAAACCCTCAGAACCACTATCTTTCCCCCCATCAACACATTCTGTTTGAACAACACAGCAGTGCTTGAGCCCCTGATAAAGGCCAGCTGTCCAGATCAACATTGCAGCCAAGTCAACTTCTTCATTGATGCATTACAAGTTCTGGGGACCTAAGTAGTGATACACTTCAATTGTAGGATACAACGGGAACACCAAGGATCTTAAATTTTGGGTGACACTTCAGTTGGTTTTATCCAACCGCAGTTCCCAGGGAAATGAAGTGGCAGATCAACATGCGATGTTCAGGTGTTTGAAGATGAGAATGGCATGAACCCCCTTCATGTCAATGTGGAAAACATAATATAGATATATTAGTGAACCACATCATTCAAGGTCAGAGCTACAGCAGACTTATAGTTCATCTCAGAGACCGATCTGTGACTATGATGGGGAATGTACCTCTGTTTAAGACTATATGCTCGGCCTCAACGTGGCGCAGGGGTGTAACCCACTGGGTGTTAATCCAGACTTTTGGAGGGGCTAACCAGAGCATTATGCACAACGCTAATGAAATGACACTTGGAGATCGAATCAACCGAAATGGTGCTCACCCTGTGAGGATCCGCCAGGCAGGTGCAGCGCCGGGCTCCACGCCTCGAAGGAGCCCACCCTCAGCTACTGGAGGTCCCATCAACTCGTCTTGTGGAGCCAGGGGACGAGGATGGAGAGCTACTGGCCAACAGAAAGAGAAGACCAAACCCAAAGAGAACCCCAGTATCAACATCATGCACTGGAACGCAGAAGGGGCTACCAACAAGAAATCAGAGCTCGAACAGTTCCTGTACGAAAACAACATTGATATCTGCTGCATCCAAGAGACACACCTGCAAGAAGGAAAACCATTTAAGATCAGAGGTTACCAGATTTTCCGGTGTGATCGAAGAGGAAGAAAGAAAGGCGGGGTGATCACCTTGGTCCAAAACAGCGTGAACGCCAGCCAGATCAAAACCTTTATGGAAGAGGCAGAATATATCAAGATTAAGGTAACAACCAGCAACTCTGTGATTGACATTGTCAATTATTACTGCCCTAATGACAAGAATATCTCACTTGACACAATCC
>CM067369.1:37968051-38052051 GCA_034401795.1 Chaetoderma sp. LZ-2023a | reverse complement strand
CAACCACTTTTCTTGAAAACCTGTATGGGCCTGTGGAAGAACTGCAGAAAACCACAGATTTCATCTTGAGAATGACTCTCCAAGTGTGATACCAGCGATCGAAAAGAAGAAGAAGAAGAATGGGGAATGCAAAGAAAATATAACGCGAAAAAACCCAAAACTTTATACCAATGACAGAGTGGCCTTTGACCCTGTGACCTCAATGTCATCGGGTTGCTCCTTAACAGCATAGGTGAACATGTATCAGTCTATCAATTCTGAAATATTAGGTGAAAGGGTTTGTTAAATGTAAAACATAGATGATGGCATAGTGATTCAGGCACTGGCATTATTAACCAGCGATACTGGTTTATTGTCCCTTCGCGGGACTGTCACACCATTGTTAGAGACATGAACTTTGATGAATTTATAATATAATAAGCATTCTGTTGAATATTTTGAAATTAATTTGACTGGGGGTTGTTGCTGCCATAGGCAGGATCCATCTATAGAGAATAATTATTTGTACTTCATATACTATATTTTTTATGGGTCTTAACTCTGGATATGTTGATTATTTTGAAAACAATTTGACTGAAAATTGTTGGCTAAGCCACCAACAGCTTTCAGTCAAATTGTTTTCAAAATATTCAAAGGTCAAGAGTTATGGCCCAGGTCTATTGGCTTGCAGCAGTCAGAAAGTTAATTGTTACTGTCATCACTATAATAGCCATAACAGTCAATGAGTTTTACACCTTAAACGCATGTCTTAATAGGTAGTAGGTGTGATGATTATTCTAAGACATGTTGGTTTAGACAGAAGCTCAGTTCTGCACTTTGAGGATGAAGTAACTTATCTTGGTCTGATATTTGACACTAGACTAACCTGGAAGGCACAAATCAGAAAAGCTGAAGGTGTAGCCAAGCGAAGACTGGCAGCTATGCGGAAGCTCACTGGAACAAAATGGGGAGCTAACATGAAAATTCTGAAACAGGTTTACTCTGGATCGGTACGGCTCATCATCATGGATGACAGCTGCTACAAGCACCCTTCAGACATTGGATAAGGTACAAAATCAGGCTCTTTGTATCATAACAGGGTCTATGAAGACCACTCCAATAGCCGCGATGGAAGAACTTACCAATATCCAGCCACTCCAGCAGAGACGAGAAATCAAGGCCGAGATTCAATACGAGAAATTCAAATTTATGCCTCACCATCCCATGCATATGCTGACTCACCAAATGTCTAGAGGAAGGCTCAAGAGGAATAGTTTCTTATTAATTTCAAAGAAAATTGAAAGCAACAGAGAGGACATCTTCCCCAGATGTAGAAACATAACTGCTATCTCTGAGAGGGAACCGTGGAAACCTTCTGAAATAGAAAATACAATTTCAATCTGGCCCTCGATTCCAGGGATTGAAAGCAAGGGAGATCAAGCAGAGGTGACAAACAAAGTTCTTGCATTGAGTCATATTGAGGAAAACTACCCTGAGGAAGAGTGGGTACATGTTTATACAGATGGATCAGCTATCCAGGCTGTCAAGAATGGAGGGGCAGGTGCTCACATTAGGTTTCCATGTGGAGATATAACAGACTCATGCTTGTCAATAGGGAAGTACTGTAGCCATTACACTGCAGAAATCCAGGCACTGATCTTAGCTAGCCAAAAGCTGATACAACAAAAAACAGAAATGAAAATATTGTCTTCCTGACAGACTAACTCTCAGCACTCGAGGTGCTGGAGAGTGGAAAGGAAAGTACAGATTTAATTCATGAAAATCTTAAGCAACTCGCTAAGGAGAACAATGTCAACTTACAGTGGATCCCCTCGCATTGTGGCATATTAGGAAGTGACAAAGCTGATCAATTGGCTAAGGAAGTAAGGAAGCATATCATTAAAAGCCACAAGAACCACCAGCAGGCAGCATAATGCAGCCTCAGTAGGGAGGATCAGACATGTATGTTCAGATTGAGGACTGGTCACAATCGTCTCAATGCACATCTTCACCGTCTCAAGATTACAGATTCTGCACTTTGTTAGTGTCAGCAGGCAGAAGAAACAGTAGAACATCTCTTGCAGCACTGCCAGTGATATGAACAGGCTAGAAGAAGCTTCTGGCCTATTGAAGTATCTTTTGAAGAGAAGATCAGAGGAGACAGAGACAGTTTGATGACCACCTCAGCTTTAATGCACCAAATAAGGAAAACAGTCTAAGATTACTGTCATTACTATATTTAATGCTTAAAGTTCTCATGTCCTATTAAATATAGACCCTTTTGCACGAGATATAAGATGCTTGCCGATTTCTGTTGAATTTACCCAGCATGCTATGCTACGCAGCATGCAACCTGACCCAGCATACAATAACTCCATAATCGTTGTAACTATTTGACGTCATATTCGTTTAGTCTATTGTCGGTATACGCCAAGATTTGTCAAGCAAAACCAACCTGCCTGCACGTGAAAATAGTCATTTGTCCTCCAGCTCTGAAAGCGTAAGCATGCACATAGGGCGTGCTATTCACGGCAGTACATTCGACGGCCTGCATTTTAATACTGTTCAGCGCAACTCAATTTCCAGAAGAAAATTAGAGAAAGTTTTTATATATATTTTGACAGCAATTTGCATGAAAATTATTGCTATCAATGACAGCAACAACATTCAGCAAAATTATTGTCAAAATAATTATTAGGTAACGCGATCACTACCTGGTACAGATTTGATACTAATTTGAATGAAAACTGTTGCTACAACAGCTTTCAGTCGCTATATTCTAAAATCATCATCAAAATTTTTAGTCGACTCTCACTACGGATTTGAATAGCAATTTGATTGTAAGTTGTTGGTTTCTAAGACACCAACAACATTGTCGAATTATTATCCACACACGTGCAATCAATATATTACTATTTAGATAAAGTGAGCGTAGGCCTATATACACGTTCTCGCCAAGAATGAATGCTTAGCAAATGGCGTGTATGCTTCGTTGACAGATTTGTGCATTTGTTTGAAATGCATTGATCGAACAGAAATGTACACACTGTAGCTAGGCGAAATATTTTCTTCGTGCAGGCAAAGTGTATTTTGGTCATATACTCACTCTACTTAGATAGTAATACTGAACGGCGTGTGATTCTATGGACAACAATTTAATAACGTTGTTGGTGCCTTGGTCAGCAACAACTTCCAGTCAAATCGCTCTTCAAATCCGCAGCATGTGTTGACTGAAATTTATGATGATAATTTTAGAATACATAGACTGAAAGCTGTTGCAGCAACACTTTTCAATGAAATTTGTATCAAATATATAGCAGGTAGTAATTGCGTTACATACTAATTATTTTGACAACAATTTGACTGAATGCTGGTGCTGTCATTGATAGCAACAACTTTCACGCAAATTACTGTCAATGTATATAAAACCTTTCTCCTATTTTCTCATGGACATTGACACACTTTCTGTGAACAGTATTGAAGCACAGACTGTCGAATGTACTGCCGTGAATACGCCCTACGTGCATGCTTACGCTTCCAGAGCTGGAGGACAAATGACTATTTGCACGTTCAAACATGTTGGTTTTGTATGAGAAATCTTGGCTTGTGCAAGCAGGTTGGTTTTGTATGAGAAATCCTGGCTTGTGCAGACAACAGACTACACTCATATGACGTCCAATAGTTACAACGATTATGTAGTCAGGGCATTGCATGTTGGGTAGCATTGCACGTCGGGTAGCGTTGCATGCTGGGTAAATTGAACAGGCAAAAGCATCTATATTTAAAGGAACACGAGAGCTTTAAAGCCTTCGTAAGCCAATAAAACTAGCAGATTAGGCTAATAAAATGCTAAGAGTTCTGCTGCTAAGAGCCGCTCTGCAATCTTGCATCGAGTTGTGAATTCCCTTTATATACCGGACTAGACAAGTAATACATTTTAATTAACCCTTAGCACTCTGATGTCAATCTTCTATCTTTTACTATGTCAATATCAAAGAAACTGGTGTACATTTTCCAACAATTTTGCTGGAAGATGTTGCTGTCTACGACAGCACCATCTCCCACCAAATTTGTTGAAAAATGAACACCAGTTCATCTTTTAATTTAATTTGAAAGTTTAAAATTTTGACATCAGAGTGGTAAGGGTTAAGCAGTTCCTCCTATTTGTCAGACATGATAAGTTTAATGCCAAGTGGTGAATGGTCATATTGGAGATAATAAAGCAAGTGAAACACGCATGTCTCATGGATAGAGTATGAATGTCTTACAACCGATAGCATGGTTAATTCACACAGCAAATTTCTAGCTTCTGTCTGAACTAATAGTTGAGATATGCAATGAGGTTATAATCATTCGGCAGAAATGATGCAAAAATGTGTTGTCAAAACTCAGTACATGCATCCACACATGTGCCTGTGCATGCATGCACACACGCACGCACACACACACATTCGCTTGGATTAAGATGACCATATTTGACAAATTAATTCGAATAAATGACTTAAACCTCAGAATGATCAATTAGGATATTTTGTATTTCGGGATGTGATATGTGCCTCTTAATGTTTGTTGATTTGCTATGGGCCGAGAGTGAGTAGAAACGTAGACATACAGCGCGACTGTAGTGAAACTGTAAGGAGCATTACGACAATCACTGCGTAAAATTCAGGCAGGCTCGAGGCCGGGAGAAAACTGGCAGGCTTGAAATTCAGGCTGGTATTAGGTCAGTAGAAACCCGGCAGGCTTGGAATTCAGGCTGGTATAAGGACAGTAGTAACGTGCTAGGCTACCATTATATGTTGATTGACCAGCCATGTGAGCAAGTAACCATTTGTATTATAAAACTTACATCCAGAACATTATATATAATAGCAAAATATACAGCGACAAAACAATGTATATTCAGCGGTAACTGAGACAAAAAATTGGTGTAATTTTTAAAGCTGTGTTGCTGAAAGCTTAGGCAGTTAATGGCAGCGGCGTTTTTTAATTTACATTATACAAATGTAAACTCATTTATTAGTGCAACATGCAATAGTTACAACATACCAGTTATGCCATACGCGGATTCATCTAACATGTCAAAAAATTTTAACGCCAGACCAACCAGCAACCGAACCTATGCTAAACTTTGTGAGTCTCAACTAAAGATCTATGCTCATTTAACAATGTAGTGTAAGTGTCTATAAAGTAAGCACTGAATTTGTCATGTAATGGCTGGTATAGATATTCACAAGGGCTATTAGAATCTAAATGTCTCTAGCACTGCTAGCTAATGGTTCATCCAGCTCAGATTGAATCCAGGTGTAAAGCAGCTTGTAAGAGTAGCTTTCTAATCCTATAGCTGCTATATACCACAGTGTATTCTCTTGCCTTGTATAAATCCATTTATTCCTGTGTTATATATAATTTAGAACAAATTAACAATAGAGAGAGAAAGAGAGAGAGAGAGAGAGACAACACCAGGCAGAACATCCAGGAGTAACATAGGCAATGAGTGAAAAAATAATGCAAGTAACATACCAAAGCCTCTTTCTAAAAACACAATTAAAATGGGAATAGATGTTAAATCCATGATAACAATCGACGTTTAGAAACAATGAATATGTTATTCTTTGTTACATCACAGCATGTGACAACATAAACCATGGTAAAGTGATGTCTGAGGTCTAAACCAGTTATATATTAATAGTGATCCAGCATTGGTATGATATCACAATGCGTGTGAATGACAACACTGATAATGGATGCATGATATACCAATGCAATATTGAAAACTGTCTACATAATGTGATCTTGAGAAAAACATGTTAAGATCACAGAAACCAGAAAAGTTGAACAAAAGTCCAGTATCTGATATTGTCATTATTATAATTAATTATTATTAACAAAGCATTATTATTTAACAAGAGGCACAGGGGGTCTGTATCATTCACCTGAAACATAGGCATTTCAACTAGAAAGGCCATTGTCTATAAGTAGAACCATAACTTTTGGCCAGTACAACTAGAACAAAGATGTGTCCTACCAAATTCGGTTAAAATCGGGCTAGTGGTTCTCGAAAGTTTAAATTTTCCATTGCTTTACTACATGGGAGATTTTGGTCGGGAAAAATCCAAGATGGCGACCAACCTGTTTATCTGACAGTTTAGAAAGTGGAAAAATTGAAATCACCATACCCAAAAAACTATATAAAAACAGTTTTTGGCTTCAATATCCATAGAAACAATTATGGCCATCTAACACTGAATTCTAATTGATCAGTGGCAGACATGTTCTTTTAACGTACTAACTTCCCCTGAACTAACTTGAATGGCCCTTAGTCCCTTATCATATTTCTCAAATTTTGGCCCAATCCATTCAGAGGGTCGGGAGAAAATGTTTTTGTGAATATTAATTCATGATGAATCCAAGATGGCTGCCAAAGCATTTGGCCAATCAAGTTCCCTTGAACAAACTTGGTTCAACTAGATGATGTTTCATGAATTTCGAAGCAATCGCCAAAGCCATTTCGGAGATTCTTAATACCATTCGAAAAATCTGCTTCATTTGTATAAATTTGGGTCTCTATGCCCTAAGGATGCTTCCTGCCAAATATAATTGAAATCGACATAGTCGTTCTGGAGATAATGGTTGCCAAACCGTTTAACCTACAGTTTCAAAAGTGGCAAATCTTAAATCAGCATACCCAAAAGCCAATCTAAAACATATTCTATCTTTAAAATCCATCACATAAAAAATTCATCAACTTTCCTTGAATAACCTTTAGTGGCCCTTATTCCAAATTATATCACCATAATTTTGGCCCGATCCACTCAGCGGTTATGGAGAAGTTGTTTTCACGAAAGCATTTGGCCAATCAAGTTCCCTTGAACAAACTTGGTTCAGCTGTTACCCTAGATGTTTCAGGACTTTTGAATCAATCTCCCAAGGGTTTCAGAGAAGATTTTCAAAGTGGTTTCTAAAAATCTTCCAAAATCCAAGATGGCCACCTGCCAAATTGGCCAATCGGCTTCGTTTCAACAAATTTGGATCTCTATGCTTTAAGGCATTTTAATTTTCTTATTACTTTAGTTTGGTAGTTTTTGACAAGAAAATAATATAAGATGGCCACCAAACGGTTTGTCTGACAGTTTCGAAAGTGTAAAATTTCAAAGCAGCATACCCAAAAACCTCAATAAAAATAATTTCCGCTTCACAATGGCAATGGGGTTTTTTTAAAGTATAAGCTTCCCTTGAACAAACTTTAATGGAACCTGGCAGGCTAATCCTCGTATCCCAAATTTTGGTTCTGGAGAAGTCGTTTTCACGAAAGTTAGGTCATCTAAAATGGCGGCGGAAGCATTTGGCCACTCAAGTTCCCTTGAACATACTTGGTTCGGCTGTTACCCTATATGATGTTTCATGAGTTTTGAAATGATCCCTCAAGCGGCTTCCGATGTTTTTAAAGCTGTTTCTAAAAATCGGCCAATATCTGAGATGGCTGGTAGCCAAATTGGCTTCCTTTGAACAAACTTGGATCCTTAAGCCCTAAGGATGTTTCCTGCCCAATATAATCCAAATCAACCCAGTGGTCCTTGAGAAGAAGTCATTTATAGAAAAAGTTGGATGGAAGGACCATGGTAGAGATGGACGGATGGACGATGAATGGCCACCACGGCATAACCTCATGTGCCCTTTCAATTATAATACTCTCCAAAGATCATTCTGCTTTGTGACAAGAGAATTTGTCTGGAGATTAAGCCTTTAGTCTTCGAATTCAGACAAGAAAATAAAAATTTTCTCATAGAAAATGTCATTGGCAGACAAGTGACCATTACTTTTGAAAGTTCACCACTGCAATGGTCACTGGCTCGATTATTTCAGTAGTAAATTTTCAAACATAGTCTATTTTTGGTCTGCAAATGCAAATTTCTCAAAAGCAGCTTCACAAGTTTGTATGGTTAAATAGGCACTATCATGTATATCAACACTTTGACTTAATGGAGGGATCCAATCTGTAACTCAAGTATCTGACATCATAATGAATTACATCATACTGAGTTACGTCACTAGTTAGCTGATGTTACAATCATGAAGCATAGCTCCTTCACAAAAATTGTAACATCTGTCACTAGTGTACGGATTGTGTCTTTGATGACTACAATTTAATAAACATTTTGCTGAATATTTTGAAAGTAATTTGACTGGGAGCTCTTGCTGCTATAGGAAGAAACAGCTTATGGCAAATTAGTTTCAAATATTCAATAGCCTATGTGTATACTTACCTTGAAATTTTGATTCTGGGAATTCAGGTTTCAAAGTTTTAAATCGATTCCTACACACTAAAAAGTTAGCTAGAAATGGGCGTGGCTTAGCTAGAGATGGATCCCTCTATTGTGACGTTACCAATGTTATCTTATGCTATCCTCTGATGCACAAACTGTTCCCATACATCTTGCTTTAACACTTTAATGCTTAGGATTTTTCAAGAAAATTAAATTTTTGTTGCTGTTTGAAAGGCCATTTGCAGGCCAAGATAAGACAATTTTTGAAAATTTACCACTGGAATGACCGGCTCGATTATGGAGCTAGTCATTGCAGTGATAAATTATCAAAAATTGTCTTATCTTGACCTGCAAATGGACATTCCTCAAGACTAATGCACAGGCCAGTTTTGGCCAGGTTGACTATAAAAGGGAGAATAGAGTGGATGACTTTTCGCAGTGGAAATGGTTGGGGAGAGAGAATGAATTTATTTCACATTGTTGTGATAAAATTTGCATTGTTGCATTTTGTTTTAAATTTAAATTAGAAAATTACTAGCTTCTTGATAATTTACAAAATAAACAAGAATGACAATCATACATTGCTAAAGTATGCCCTCCACCCCCATTCTGCCAAGCACAATCTGCCACCCAACATTGGTCACCGTGACCTCGAACGGTGACACCAACATCAATAGGGTTCTTCCAAATACCAAGTACAAGCTCCCACCCTAGATTAGTACAATATTACATCATTAATTAGTTCACAGTGACCTTGGCTGTTGACCCCAAAATCGATAGGGTTCTTCAGACCACCAAGGACAAGCTCCCAAGACAGGTTGGTAATGATCCCTTAAATAGAACTCGAGTTATCACCTGGAATGCAATATTACATCATTAATTAGGTCACAGTGACCTTGACCTTTGAGCGTTTAGCGAAAAAATTGATTGAGTTCTTCGGACCACAACACGCTCCCATGCCAGATTGGTAATGATCTCTTCAATAGAACTCAAGTTATCATCCCGAGATGCAATATTCCGTAATTAATTAGGTTACTGTGACCTTGACCTTTGACTGTTTGATGCCAAAATCGATATGGTTCTTCGGACCACCAAGGACAAGCTCCTACACCAGAGGGGTAATGATCCCTTCAATAGAACTCGGGTTATCATCCGGAAATGAAAGCCCGAACAGACAGACGGTAGCAATCACCTCAAGTTCAAGTAGTTTCCAAATATATCGTCAATATTTCCTATTTGATGGTATTTAGTATGACAAAGGTTAGACATGACAGGGAAATGGATGAATAGATTTTTAGTTTGTCAGACATCATCTATAGCACAATATTACAATGTGCATGCAGGCTCCACTTTCAGTATCTCAGATAAGTAAACTGTCATCTAATACACGCCAATGAGAATATTCATAACTGTAAGTATGTATTGAACATAGATGTCATGGAAAGGTACACAATAAAACTATGAAATTCAAAGCAATACATAATGTTATTGATAGTCACACTGAATAATTAAATATGTTTAGCAACAACAATTGATTATCTGATACAACATGAACAGAACTACAGAATCATCAGCCGTCTTCAAAATTCAGCTTGTTTATAATACACAATACAGCTCATAAATAAGTTACAATGTTCCCAAAACAAAAACAGAAACATGGTTGTGAAATTTTAAACATGATGTAAGAAATGTTCTGTTGAATATTTGGGATTTAATTTAATTGGAAGCCATTGCTGCCTTAGGCAGCAATGGTTTCCAATCAAATTAAGTTCAAAACATTCAACAGTGTGTTTTCTTTAGCTTTAGAAGTAATTATGTTATTTCTACACTGTATTGTAGTCTTGAATTGGTTGTCACAAATGATACATGGTAGACATGGGACTCGCCAAAACAAATGATGCATGGCCCACATCATTCCCATCATTAACCCTTTACTGGCTAGGTCAGACTAAATCAGGATCTGCAATGGTCCTGAGAAATCTACATTTGCCGAACAAGAGCATATTTTTGAAAATTGACTGCTAAAATGGCTGGAATTCTTGTGCAAAACTTTGATTTTCTTGACCATTCATGACCAGTAAAGAATGGTCGACGATGCCCGACAGCCATATTGGCTCACAGATCATAGACAATTTTGAAAAATTATTTTTACGATGGCAGTCAGTGACTGGCAATAATGTTGAATTTATGATCATCGTCAATTGTGATAGGCCTTGGGCCTATTCAAATGATCCTATGAAGTTTCAAATTTATCCGGCAAACGACAGCTGAGTTATCATCCAGAAACTGATGATTTTCAAGATGGCCATCAGTGATTGATGGTCATTTTGCATATCTGATTATCGCAGATTTTGATAATTTTCTTCATCAGACCTAGTCCAAGGCCCTATGAATTTTTGAAACAATCACACATCTTAATTGAGTTAGCATCCAGAAACCACTCTGTTGCCTGTTCACCAGCTCACACGGATGGCTTAATAATTTAATAGATCAGATATGTTTTGGCAAGATATAAAAACAGTTTTTCTGAGAAATACCAGTTCGATATTCCAGTTGTAAATTTTCAAAAATAGTCTTCTTGACATTTTCTTTGAGAAATTTACATTTTTTAAAACAAATTTACACCTTAAAGGGTTAAGGGTTACAGCAATGAGAACTCACCGACAAGGATAGATGCTTGATAGGTGTTGCATGTTGCAGGCGGCGACTGTTGTGCTTGTGGGACATGCTTGGGGGCAGATTGTACCCTCCCTTGTACAACTTGATCATCTAATTCATCATTCCATTTCACTCTGGAGGTGTGCGCGGGATTCCTAGGAGGAAGGCCCTCACGTGTTCTCTGTAAATACAATATAATATCATCTAATCTCATGTTTGCCAGTTAATTTCTGCTGATTATTTTCACTGTCCGTTAATAATGCATAACATATATTCAAAAGCAATGGTTTATCAATGGATGCATAACATAAACATGCACAATCAATGGAAGAACAGAAGGTTGACACTGTCTTTCGAGAATTCACACACACCCAAACCCCACACACCCACCCACTGATTGATAACTTCACTTCTATGTCATGCTTTTGTACAAATTTACTTACTGCAAGGTGGACCTTCCTGGTATGGAATGTTGATGTAAAATGAGGTGACATCCATGTTTACCTATAGGACTCCATTTTGGGATTACACCATATTCGTCCCCATTATGCATGAATGGAGGAGTCCGGTTTTTAGCTATGCCCCATCCATCACTAGCTAAGCTCCATCCACGTTTTGACTGTGTTGGGAAAAATCGATCCCTGAACTCTCTGAATGTCCTGGTTGTATGTCAAAGAAACCACTGAATGGAGGATTCCTGTTTATCCATCAATCATATAACGTCATAATCAACTACGTGATGTAAGATGACATCATAATCAAATATGTCATGAATGAGGTAGCTAAGTTCATCACGAAGGCATAATTAACGACAGACTTAGTATTGTTGTATGAATTCTATGTCTTTACTATTTACCAAGGATGCTGTTGAATATTTTGAAAGTAATTTGACTGGCACCTGCTGTTGTACACTTATTTTGGTCATGTGTTGTTTGATATGTTAATCCTCAAAGCTGTGGATTAGATAGCTCTGTGGGACAGATTTTACCGCTTATTATTATTTGTCTCCTATGTAGCAGACCGTCATTCCTGGTCGCTTGTATCTTTAGTAGCATGTAAAATATAATATCACTACATATGCTTAGCTAATAACAGTGGGTATCAAATTTTAATACAGCAAACGCTTTCTAGATCTGAAATTGAAAATCCAAATATAGACACTTATGAAAACTGTCACATACATTTATTGAAATATTAAAAACATTCACAAATCTAGCTGACAAATTAATCCATCTACAATATCAAAGAACATTATAAACACATAATAAGCATAAGCACTGAGTGTGTGGGTGGGTGAGTAGGGGGCTGGTGGATGGATGGATGGTGTGGGTGGGTGAGTAGGGGGGGGGGGGCTGGTGGATGGATGGACGGATGGATGGACTTTAAAAATATTACCACTGGAATGAATGACTCGATAACCGAGCCAGTCATTCAAGAGGTAAATTTTCAAAAATAGTCTTCTTTTGCTATGCAAATGGACATTTTCCATGAAAAATTGAAATTTTCTTGAACAAATTTGTGGGTATAAAGGATTAAATTGGATATGAGGAGCCACATTTCACTTAAAATATGGTATCTGTACATCACAAGCCCTAATCACAACAGCACAACACTGAACAATAAAAAAGACAATAGCAAATCATTCATGGAAACAATGTTGCTGTAAGCTGGTGATTTCTAAGACAAGATCTTTCAACAATAAGGTTTTCAAAATGTACACAAGTCTTTTCTACACAAGCAGCCTGAAAAATCAATTTGAGGCAGCGGGACAGCAAGGATAAAGACCAGTTTGACAGGATAAAACTAGAACCTACACGGAACTCACCATGAGGTCAATGAGTGCAGAGTCATCATGACTGCCACGCATCATACTCTGTCGAATTCGGGACAGCTACATGTGATGAACGTTACGAGTTGCATTAAATGAATGAGTCATGGAAAATGATTAGCTATTGCTATATGCATTGAAACAGTGCTTTAAGATAGGATAAGAAACAGGATGATCATGTCTACTAGAACACTTAGCCCTTGTTTTCCCTGAGTAGTCTTAATGGAGTACAGTAGTGTACTGTCAAGTAATTGACCTCGTGCATGTGTGTAGCATGCACCCCATGTATACTGGTGGGTGTGTGCGTGCGTGCGTGCATGCGTGTGTGCATGCGTGTGTATCTGTGTGTACATGCGAGCATGCATACGTGCGTGCATGTGGCTACATTATTGCTGATTGATATTTTCTTGACCAATCGAGATATTAATCGAATAAATCAGGCAGATCTCTGCCAGAAACTAGTTGATTTCTCTAACAACAGACTGTCTGAAATGGTGCTTGATAAACTACATGATTAACTTGCTCTACATTGAAAGAGCAGGCAGTCATAGGAACTTGTTTGTGGAAGGAAGGCAGCAAACAAGAGAAAATAAAACACAATTTTCACAGAGAGATGAGTCATCAGGCTCAAGGAGACTGCATAATGCATCTTTCCAGCAGTTTCCATACATGTACTACCCTACGTGACGTGTAGGATGATATCATAATCATCAATGACGCCAGGGATGACATAGATAAGTTCATTACAAACACTTAATTGGAGACGGACAAAGCGTTGTAAGAATTGTATGTCTACTATTTAATAAACATTCTGTTGAATATTTTAAACCTAATTTGAATGGCCGCTGATGCTGCCATAGGCAGCATCAGCGGCCAGTTAAATTAGTTTCAAACTATTCACTAGCGTATCCATATAGTCTTCTGGAAATTGATAGTCAGGGAGTTCAGGGATTGATCGATCTCAGCACAGGCGAAGTGTGGGTGGAGCTTAGCTAGAGATGATCGAGGCATAGGTAAAACTGGATTCCTCCATTGGATATGGAAATTCACAGGCTTTAATATATAAGCACACAATCAGAGATGACAGTATCAAACAAGCTTAACACATGCTGGGAGGAAGAAATAAAACGAGTAAACCAATATGCATTTTCCAAGGGAAAATTTCTATTTGCACACGTTTTCAATGAAAACATATTTGAGTTATTTTATAGAATAAGAACTAAGCTGGGTAAAATTTGTCATAAATCTGAGCCATTCCTTGAAGAGCAATATAATAGCAATATCTCCAAATACACATCAGCTAACAGTATGTTATTGGTGAAAAGTAGCCACAGAAATGTCAGGGTGATAATTGAGCAGGATAACTCATTCAAGTGGCAAATTTTTTTTAAATGTATTCTCTTGTCATTACCTACTAGGAGGCAAAAACACTAATCAAGACATGCTGGCATGAAAAAAAGAACACAACTACATGTCAGAGAAGACTGCCATATTCTGTCTTCGCACATGGCACTGCTGTCTCAAAGTACACATTAAGAGGATAGACATATCAGTCAGCCAACTGTGACTGTGACATTGGAGACCAGACAGCAGAACATGTTTTACAGAAATGGCCCCTCTCCAATCAACTGTGACACCAGACATGACTGGATGTAGTGGATCTAATGATCAAACTATGGGGAACGCTGAAACAGCTGCACAGAACAGCCCCATTTTTAGGCAGTTGCAGGATTGAGACTGGCTAACACAACCATCGAATGCTGAAGAAGAACTCAGTAAATTAACATTCACTAAACAAAATTTCAGTTGTCTTGACAACCCATAACAATTAAAGGGTTAAAGGATTCATCGCTTTCTAATGTTCACTCACCGAAGACGAAAAGTCATCTTCCAGAGGTTGTATCTCTTTCAACCAATCAGCATTGTCCAAAATACTCCTACCCTTTCCCTGTTCATCTCTACTGAAGCGTAACCGCCTAAAAAACAAAACAGTTGTATACAAACTTATGTCAGTTAAACAGGAGGCCAAAGTGGCCTGTATCGCTCACCTGGAATATTGGCATTTTAAGTAGAAAGGCCATCTACATATAGATCAACATACGTTTTTGGTCAGAAATTCAAGTTCTTTTCAGTAACACAGAAAATTAAATTTTAAAAGGACAAATTGTGGCTGCGCATTTATGAGTAATATTTTAACTGATTTTCCAGACATGTATCAAAATCCAAGATCGACACCAAAGAAAATTAACCAATCAAAATCCTTGTTGGAAATGCTGAAGACTACCACCACAGGATCGTTCCACCCAAGTTTTGCTGAAATTGTGCCATTGATTAAGGAGTTTTTGTTTTAAAGGATTCCGAGAATTTTTCAGAAAATACAAGATGGCCACCAAAAGTGAATTTTGATTTCTGGAAAATTTTCAGTGAATCCAAGAGTTCTGAACAGAAATACTGGCGCCCATCACGATAAGATTATTCCAGCCAAATTTGGTTAAAATCCTCCAAGTGGTTTTAGGAGGAGACATTTTAAAGGATTTCCCAAAAAAATTTTGTTGGTCACTGAAAAAATTTTCAATAAAAATTCTGAATAGAATTTGTGGAGGCGACCACCATATAATGGGATCCGTCCAACCAAATTTGTTTAAAATCTGACAAGTGGTCTAGAAGAATATATATATTTTAAAGGATTTCCGCAGTCTTTGGAAATTCCCAGCAAGCTAAATTTTGAATAGCCAAATTTCACTCAAACCTGTGGTTTAGAGCAGGAAATAAGAAAATTTACCAAAATTTCTTTTTCACGAGTGAGATTACATACTTACCTCCCTAACACTCTTGATATACTAGTATATCGGCTCTAAATTCAATAATATTCAGAATAATAAAAAGTTAGGTGCCCCTAATGGGCAGGTGGATGTCCACAGTCATGCAGACCCCACACACTGCGCATGCGCACACTGGTACTTCTGTTACTAAATACTGGCTCACATAGAAACAACTATTTAAATAACCAAAGGACCAGGCCTCCGTGGGGTGGAGAGGCCGAGATCCTGTTAGGGAGGTAAGTATGTCATCTCACTCGTGAATTGGTAAATTTTCTTATTTCACATCATGAGAACATACTTGATAAAAGCCAGAATTTGAAAGTCAATTTGGCAGGAGGGAGGCAAGGTCCTAAAAACCAGCACACCATCGAAGAGACTAGCTCTTTGAATTTTCAAGAGATTTAATACATCTGAAATTGTATCTGAAACACAACCAGGAATAGAATTTTGCATCGGATAATCGACCGATGAATAGAGATTGATAAAAAAACAAATGCGCTCCCCCCCCCCCCACCTCTTTTTGAGGAAGGTTAGGAAAAAACGCTGCTCTAAATGACTAGCACGTTCTCTAATACTTGATGAATAGTATTACTAGACATTTGAAAAAGAGGAATTGCTTCATTTTCAAAAAGCTCTCTGAAAGAACCACAATTAAGAGACATTAACCATCACCATATTAAATAAAATATGACACCATCAACAAGACAAAAAAACAAAATGGTCACATATACTGACCTCTGATGTCATGGGCGCGGCACTCATCTCTTCCCCCACCGGATGAAGAGAATTGTACCAGCTAATAGTAGGGATACCCTACCAACAAATGTGATATTTGTAAATAGCAGAGGAGGAAAACTAATTACAAATATATACCTCTACATTATTTATTTTCTGAGGACTGAGACGGCGAGCGGGTTAGAAGTATCACGAAGGTAATGGTTGGTAAAACTTGATTCACAGTGCCACTGGGCTACTGACATAATGTCTTCAATAGAAACACCATTAAATAATGCCATGGAAGTTACCACACCACTGACACTATGAGCCTTGGCTCTATCTACTTGAATTCCAGTAGCTGCCTTATGACAGAATTGAATACGTTCTACTATCCATCTGGAAATAGTGTCTCTTGATGCCCTACCATGGGGTTCAATATATGACAACCATAGGGAACATGGGTCCCTCCGCCAAACCTGAGTTCTTCTCTTGTACTTATTTAAAGCATGGACAGGACACCATGCTTTAGCACCAGGATCATATCTGGTTACGGCAAGGTAAAATAATAGGTTGACCCGGATATTTTAAAGATTGATTCTTAGCCAAGAAATTCAATCTTGGTAGAAGCTTAAGGCCTTCACCTATAGCTATATAACGGTCAGGTTCAGCAGACAAGGCATGAATTTCACTCCTGCATCTGGCTGATGCTGCCGCAACTAAAAATACAGTTTTAAGTGTCAATAATTTTACAGATATAGAACTAAGTGGTTCGAAAGGCTTATCACTCAAAACTTGCAGAACCAGAGAAAAACTCCATGACGGTGTCATTGGAGGATTTCTTGGTCTGAGATTGCCCATACCTTTAATAAGGGTATTTAAAACACTTACTTCATCACTTCCCCTCTTTGCCAAGCAAGGGATAACAGTCATTAATGCTGATTGGTATCCAGCAATAGAATTAGGCTTAAGACTATAGGCATCATACAGGTGACAGAGAAAATCAGCTACTCCCTGAATAGATGCTTCCATCGAATTGATACATCTCTTTGAGCACCATTCTGCAAATGTGTTGATTTTATAATTATATGCTCTGGAGGTTGACCCCCTTCTGGCTCTGGCCATGAAATTGGCTGCTTGCTCAGAAAAGCCCTCCTTAATCGCAGATTTTTTAACAACATCCATGCAGTCAATTGAAACATTGACGGATTGTTGTGAAGGGTCTTGCCCTGGAAGATAATATTGTCTATCAGAGGCAGAGGAACAGGATTGCAAACCAGAAGGGCCAGCAGATCCGTAAACCATGATCGGCTTGGCCAATTCGGGGCGATCAGAAGTACTTGGCATTCCTCCTGCTTGATCTTCTGAAGAATCCTTGGAATCAGGATTGTTGGAGGGTATGCGTATGCATACATTCCCTTCCAACTGATAGCTAGTGCATCTATTGCGATAGCGCTTGGATCTGGAATCGGAGAAACGTACATCGTCATCTCCGCATTCTTCTTCATTGCGAACAAATCTATGTTGGGCTTTTCCCAATGATTGAACAGGTGATCTGCCACACATTGATTTAGTTGCCATTCCGTAGGCAGAATGCTCATCCTTCGGCTCAGTGAGTCTGCTAACAGATTCAGCCTTCCCGGAATATGAACTGCTTTCAAGGTGATCATATGATCCATGCATTAGCAAAGCAGCTTCTTTGGGCAACAAATTTTCCCTCCACTTCTTTTAAGAAGTGTTCCAGGCCTAGAATTACAGCCCACAATTCTAGCATGTTGATATGTTCCTTTGACTGTTCCAGATTCCAAAGCCCTGATATAGTGGCTTCTTCCAGGCAAGCTCCCCATCCCTCCATCGATGCATCCGTAAACATCGTTACTTGAGGGTAGAGAGGGGTCAGCATGACCCCCGCCAGGAATTTCCTCTCTCCATCCACCAATGAAGGTGATGAATGAGAGGGTCCAACACTTGAATGCGTGAGTCCAGTGATCCTGAACTCTGCGTCCACTAAGCCATGAGAAACAACTGAATCGGCAGCCTGCGTAAGGTCGCCTGAGGAATGAGTGGTTCCATTGAAACCATCAGACCTAACATTCTCAGATAGACTCGTGCTAGAATATAACGACTGTTGCAAACCAACTGAATGCACGAGAGGAGATTTTCCACTCTCTCCTGGGATGGATAAACATATCCTATCTCCAGATCGAAGAACATACTCAGGTAAACAAACTTCTGGGATGAAGTCAGCTCTGATTTCTGAAAGTTGATTATCCAGCTTAAATTTGTGAGAGATTTCAAAACTATCTCCAGATTTGCTGTCAAACTTTCTGGGTTGTGTGCTTTCAGCAACCAGTCGTCTATATAAGTGTGAACAGCTATATTTCTCCTGCGGAGGTATGCCGTGATAGCAAGTACCACTCGAGTGAAAACCCTTGGAGCCGTCGAGATGCCGAATGGAAGAACCTTGCATTCCCATTGGCGATCCTGAAAAGCAAATCTCAGGAACCGACGAAAACTCCTTGCAATTGGAATGTGGAAATAAGCATCTTTGAGATCTATTTATGCTGTCCACATCCCCTTCTCTAACCCCAACAACACCGATTTTATTGTTTCCCTTTTGAAACTCTGTATCTATAAACTTGTTTAGAGATTTGAGGTTGAGAATTGGTTTCCACCCCCCGGTGTTCTTTGTCACAAGAAACACGGTTGAATAGAAGCCCGGACAATCTTGCGCCGGTTGAATTGCTTCTTTTAGAATTAGAGATTCTATCTCCTCTTCTATGCACAACCGCTTGTCTTGATCTCTTCGAATTAGAGTCCCGACTGGTACCAGAGACAGATGCAACGGTGGACCTCTTATCCATTCTGGACTGTATCCGCGCAAAAGCCATTGCAAGACTAAACGGTCCTGAATTAACCGCTCCCACTTCTGAATGTGGCAAGTCAAACGACCTCCCACTGGTGCACTTAGGGTTGACGGGGTGTCCATACATTTTAGAAGTGGGAGTGTCTCTGGTACGAGTGACAACACTCGAGTGGTACCTGTGGTAACAGGAAACAATTTTAGCCCATCAGGTCCGGTTACCACGTGCTGCTCCTCGCACGCCATGTCCAGCGCCACATGCACCACGGTGCACGGGCTGCTGTCCGGCTGGCTGCGCTTGAGGCGCTGGCTGACGTACAGCAGCACGCTGCTGCTGGCGCGGCCGATGCGGTCTCTGAACCCGGCCAGCCTGCTGGCCTCTGACAATGCCAGCACCGCCACGAGCGTACTGCTGTTGAGCACCCGAGGGCTGAACACGCACATGTTCTCTGCGCAGCACTTCAAACTGTGCACGCAGCACCCTCTTGTTGTTTACCAAAGTCACTCTCTCTTGGAGGTGCCGACAATCTTCACCTCCAAAAAGACCAGGGCTCACCATCGGCGCTTGCAACAAGCGCGACTTGAGCTCTTGAGACGGGCACAAATTGTCCAAAGCAAAAGTACTCCTCGTCCTCAGTGACTTCGTGACTGACCTAGTCAGACAGTCCAACGCCAGGTTGAGCCCATGCTGGATGGCTCATTGGACTGTCACGGGCTAGGTTGTTGCTGCACCGAGGCTGCTACTACCCCAGATAGCAGCTGAGAGACATGAGATAGTGCACTAATCGCTGCTCGTGAGCTCTCCTTGGTGTCGCGCAAGGTGGCATTAGCCGAGCGCATAGTGCCCGAGCACAACGCTCCCGTGTCAGCACGGGAAACCGGCCGCGTATCTTCTCCCAGAGCAGCGCGGTCGTCCGCGCTCGGTCTGGGCGCTAGGCCATATCGAGCATACTGACTAGCAATAACCCAACATTGCCTAGCAACCTCGCAGGGGGGGGGGGGGCCTTCACGAGGCGACCTTTCAGTCTAATCGACTCCTCTGCCGCAGAGAACATATCTATGATATGTTCAGCATACGGCAGTGACAGAGTCGTGTTGGCCAACGGCTTTGCCTGTAACCATGCCCGAGGGTTACCGGCGGCCGTTTCGTCCACGGAGAGCTCTGGTCTGACAGCAAGGAGCCACGCGCACGCTTCAGACCAGTCTTTATCCGTGGCTACCTGTGAATTGCCGACGAGCAGCGGGCCCTCGCCATCCTCAATGGCATTCGCAGGTAAGGCCGAGGAGGAGGCTATAGACGAACCCGGCTGTCCAGGGAATGCATATGGGTCCATGAGGGCTGGCATAACATTCTCCATTGGCTGACGGGCACCAGGGCTGCGCTTGTGTGAGGGTAACATGCACACCAGCGCAGCCCGGATCATCCGTATGAGATTCCACGCTTAAGCGTGGAATCTTATACGAGCGGCCATCAGCTCCAAACCGGCCCACAGGGTGAATCATGACTCCTGCTGCTGAGGGAACAGTGCCATAGGTGCGAGCGGCCGTGCTCCCCATGAAAGGAGTGTAGACACTCGCATCCATGTCTTCATGTTCATCCTGTGGACCGAGCAGGTAGTCGTCATCATCTTCCTGGTCAGGAAAGTTAGACTGGGTTAGCAAGAAAAACTAAACCAAACTGACCAGGAGAATGCCCGAAAGCAGATGACGAGGGTACTCCGTGAGTGATCGTGGTCAGGCCCGCTGGTCGGGTCCCGCCTGATGCTGCTCGCGCCACTGGATCACCAGGCGATGCGAACATCAAGCCTGGGTCCAAGACGGCCGCCCCTGGATCACTAAACACTTTGTCCGAGCTAGTAGGGCATGATCCAGGGACGGGGGATACCTGCACTGATGTCGATGCGCAGGAAGTTGAAACACCTGTGCCAGGTAACATGCCGCGAAGCATGTCAGGCATCAGATCTTTCAAAGTCCTGCGCATCTCACTCACTAACTCAACCTTGAAGGCCTCGAACTCACCCTTCTCAGAGGCCATCTTCTTACCCTCATTCTTTGCCTTCTTGTCCTCCTCAGCCATCAGCTTAGCCCGAAAAGCAAAGAATTCAGAAGTTAGATCCCCCCCCACTCATTACATATGACACATTTGTTAGACAGCCTACACACTGAACAAAGATGGCAAGGGTGGGGAAGAATCTAGCCTTCATAGGCTTGAAGCAAGATGGACATGACTTCTGAAAAAGGTAAGGCATACGAAGACAATGAGTATTATAGTTTGCAAACCCTTGTTAATTGACTATTAGTACAAAACAAGAACAAACTCGAGAGAAGACATCCACTTTTATTACAGACAACCCTGACGGGACAGCTGACTTCTCTAGTTAATAATAACCAATCACAACCAGAATCCCAAATTAAGAAAGAGAGAGAGAGAAAGATAAATGACTATCTAGATATCTCTCCACCTTCATAATAAAGGTGATAAACACATCAGACTTCTCTAAACTAAGATTATGACATCAAGGAAAGAGAAAAAACTCTGGTTGATTATGACATCAAACCTCAATGCAACAGCTCCTTCAAGGAGAGGGGACGTCAGAAATGAATGCAAGAAATATCTAGAGATAATTATATATATTCGAGAACCCATGCACACACAAGAGAGAATACAGTGCAATAACAAAAGGCAGCAGAAAATTGTGATTATTTTCAAATAATTATGTGCCATAACTAATAAACTCCCTTAGCCTGAGCACAGGCAAAACCATCGTCTTGTGCAGGAGAACACGTCCATCCATCCGCCGAGACTCTTCTTTCAGAAAAAATGATGAGGAGGATGGGACTAAAGGAATGAGATATTTCTTTTATTCAATTAATATGTCTCCAACCCGTAGACATATCACACTGATAAGTAAAAAAAGAGACGTGAATAAACTTCGAGAGAAGAACAGGACCCCTTACTCATCCATAAGTTGAACCTGTGAACACAAAGCACAAGGGATTAATAGCCCTCGGCGCTGGGAGAAATTTAACAAGGATTCCCAGCGCCTGAAAACGCAGTATCGCCAAAACAGCTGCGACGAAAACCATTAACATTTAAAAGTTACAAGTCTAAATTAATAAATGGAACAATATCACCGTAACAGATGATGAGGAAGTCTCCTCTGCAGACTTAGAATCAGCCATTAATCCAAAAGGTGATAACAATTATTGAAAATTCTCAAAAAGAGACTGGGAAAGTTTTCCACATGTGGCTGGTCAGCCAATATATTAGAAAACGGAAGTACCAGTATGCCCATGCGCAGTGGGTGGGGTCTGTCATGTGCATGTCTGTGTACATCCACCTGCCCATTAGGGGCACCTAACTTTTTATAATCCTGAATATTATTGTATTTAGACCCGATATACTAGTATATCAAGAGTGTTAGGGAGGTAAGTATGTTCTCATGATGTAAAATATGATTTAAAGGATTTCTGAAAGATTTCTTGAAAATCCAAGATGGGCACCGAGAAAACTGATGAATCCAAAAACTTGTTAGATCAGTTGAACCCTACTGCAGTAGGATCATTCCACCCAAGTCTCATTGAAATCAGGTTTAAGTTGTGATTTAAAGGATTCTTGAAAATTTTTGGAACATCCAAGCCGAGCGGCGAAAAAAATTTACCAAGCAAAATTTTTAATAGTTCTTACAACTACAACGATAGGATCTTCCCAGCAAAATTTGGTTAAAATCCATCAAGTGGTTTAGGACATACATTTTAAGCAAAAGTTGACGGATGATGGGTAGACAACGGACAGACAATGAACGGATGGTGGATGGTTGCCATGGCATAAGCTTACTTTGCGATTCTGGTCATGTGAGGTAATAATTGTATTAATATTTTTGCATACAAGAGTAAACATGTGGACTTATATTTGTTAGCATAATCTGTACTGAAATAAAACTGATCATGGGAGTAAGAAAAGAATCATTCATTTATGCATATCTTTTTATTCATCAATATATGATGAGCCAGTGCAAACAAACAAACAATCCTTAACATAAATATTTTGTTTCAATCCTTAATCGTCCTTAACCCTTTAACACACATATCAGCCACAAATGGCTTCTGCAGTGGTCTTGAGAAATGTCCATTTGCAGGCCAAGAGAAGAGTATTTTTGAAAATTAACCACTGGAATGACTGGCTCGATAACCGAGCCAGTCATTCCAGTGGTAAATTTTCAAAATTACTCTTTTCTTGGTCTGCACATGGACAATTGAAATTTTCATGAAAAAATTTGTAACGTTTTAATCCTCGGAATCTTTCAAGAAAATTTCAAATTTCTCTTAGAAAATGTTCATTTGCAGACCAAGAAGACGATTTTTGAGAATTTACCACTGGAATGACCTGCTGATCAGCTTTAATTTCAGTACAGACAATGCCAACAAATATGATATAACATCCACATATTTACTCTTGTATGCAAAAACATTAATAAAGTCATAAAATATTATGTATCAAATAGCATTGCACTGATAATTGTCCAGAAATGGCTTTTTCTTTTTAAAGGAAGAATCTAAATGTATAATTTTCTTTTCAAATTTTTAATACATGTATTATACCTGGCTTCTTGGTCTCTCATATCCTCCAGACGTCTGTCAGACTAGAGAATAATAAAATAGCAGTAAGTAGCATTAAGCAGCGGCAGTACTGTGATATAACAAGTTTTAAGCACACAAAGATTGCTGACCATCTATGCCAGATTTTACGCATTATCATTTGTGCTTGTGCTGGCTCCATTCAAGAATTTCCATAATGGAGTGACTATGAGCATGACCTTTTGAACTCAAACTCAATCAGTTCTTCATGACATTAAGGACATTGTACACAGGATATCTTAGTAAAATTCCTTCAGTAGAGTTATCATCTGGAAATACAATTTCCATAATTTGGTCCCGCCAACATTGCACTTTCAGCCTCAAAATCAATGTAGTTCTTCAGGGTGACCAATCAACATGAGGGCTAAGTCTGATGATATCCACTAATTCCAAAATCCAGAAATAACCGGTTCCTTCTGGGCAAAATGGAGATTCTGCTGGTTAAATTTACTGGCGATCCCTTCAGTGGAATTCAAGTTATCATTCCTCAATATCAACTGCATAGCCAGCCTTGTACACAAATTTAGTTTCAATACATGTAGGCTTAACAAAAGCTGAAATATAAGCTAAGCGCAAAAACAACTGTTAAAAACCAGTGTCTAGTGGCTTTCCACCCATATGAATGTGTGTTGAATTGTGGGAGGTTCATCACCTTAAGGCAGTAAGTCAGATTTAATTATTTATTTGAGCGATATTTTTTAGCATCAGATGCATATGAATGGAGAATAATTTCAATGTCATGAATTAAAAAGATTGATAACAACGTCTCAGGTTATATGACTTCATAATCACTTTATAATTCAAACCAAAACTTGTTTTATCATCAAGCACATGGCTGTTTTTCTACAATGATTGATCAATAAATTTTAGTTCTCAAATGCACGGTTAGAAAATTGGTGAATTTACTGACCCCTAGACATCATGCCATACATCATAAAGATAGTCGCCGTGGTGAATGCTGTCTACATTACCTAATACTAACATGGTGTTGCAGAGTTATAGTATTATAGACTTCTAATGAGCTACGGTCTAAATATTCCGTCAATTTACAATTTTTGCCCATATTCTTTAACTCTGTCCTCACTGAATACCATGAATCTTCATGACAATGCAACATACAGGCATGACAGGGAAACTGGTGAATATTATAGACAATTTTATGTTAGGCTCACAGTAAAATTAATTTCCAAATATTCAGACTATTTCTTACATCCACTTGAATTTGTGGTATCTGGTGTCAGGATCAAGTGGTTAATACGAGAAGCGAGAATTGATTGACAATAAATCATTCTTAACTACAGAACAGTGCAGAAATAACTAAACACATACTGCTGAATATTTTGAACATAATTGGCTTGGAAGACATTGCCTTACAACCCAATTATGTTCAAAATATTCAACAGAACAGCGTTCAAAATTGTACTAACTAACATGTGTCGGTTTTTATATAAAAAATATGAAAGAAATATTTTAAGTTATTTGTGAGCTGTATTGTACTCCCAGTTAACACACACACACCCAACACCCCACCCCTCTCCAGCTCCCCCCCCCCCCCCCACATCAACCCCAATACCACCCCACCCCCCACAACACGCACACACATGCACGCACGCACGCACACAACTATGACACTGCATGGGCTGAACATGTACCATTAGCTGCATTCCAGCAACAGACCAGTTTGCGTGATATAATACATTTGATAAAATTATTGTTGTAGTAGCAGACTTCATAATATACCTCCAATCTGTGAAGAGCTCCTTCACTAGCATAAGGTTTCATACCAGGTCTGACATACTCAGGGTCATCATAACGTCTGAAACATATTCAAACCAAGCAATACATTAGAGAAGCCATATCAGCGTTATAACAACCTGTTAAATCTGGCATAGACTATAATACAATTCAGTGCCTACAAGGGTTTATTAGGATATTCATAATCAAACTTCAAAGGAAAGAGCCATCATTATGCAACCAATAACAGACATGCTACTATTTCTGCAAAGGGGGGGGGGGGTATAAACAAGAAAACGTTCATTAATGGTCAAGAACACTAAAAGAAATTTATATGTTTGCTTAAAGAATGTTGATTTGCAGGCTGGGAGAAGTTACTTTTGAAAATTTATCAAATTTTCACAGATACTCTCCTCTTGACCTGCAGATGGACGTGATGGACATTTCTGAAGACGCTGGTTTTGGCCAGCTTGTCCATTAAAGGCCTATTATTCATACCTCTTGCTTAACTATGATAAGATGGGACTGCAATTTACCAAAATTGTTAGATAAAGAAGCAAGCAAATATTTGAAAAATCTAAATGGACCTTTCCAGTTTATATGACATCATAATCAACTACATGATGCATAGACTGACGTAATAATCAATCAATGACATAGATAAATTCGTCACAAATGCTTAATTGATGATGAACTAAGAGTTGGTCTACGAATTGTGTTTTTAATATTTAATAAACATGCTGTTGAATATTTTGAAACTAATTTGACTGGGTGCTGTTGTATGCTTACTTTGCTCATGTGTTGTTTGATATGTTAGTCCACAAAGCTGTTGATTAGCTAGCTCTGTGAGACAGATGTTGCCACTTATTATTGGTCTGCTACATAGCAGACTATCGTTCCTGGCCGTATTTATCTTTAGTAGCATGTAAAACATTATATCACTACATATGCTCAGCAGCAGCAACTGCCTGCAGTCAAATTAGTTTCAAAATATTTAACAGCTTACCTGTATAGTTTTCTGGAAATTGATAGTCAAGGATTGCATGGATCGATCAATCCCAGCACTGGTGAAGTGTGGGTGCAGCATAGCTAGAGGTGGGCGGGGCATATTAAAACTGGATTCTTCCATTGGTTTGCCGTATACTGACCTTGATATGAACCTGTGTCTGAGTAACAGTTTCAATTTGTATGTTCATTTATATATCTTGCCATAGACTGTTATGTGTGTTATACATGAAATTGTGCTAGAAAGCCTTGTTACACAGATAAATGTAATGTGTATTATGCTTGATATCAGATGATCTATGTTTTATTCAGATGTGGATAATATTGTTAATCATGCTAATCCAAAGAAATTTGATAGAGGTTATAGTTCTTATTATTTGGGATGTAGATAACAATGTTAAATCCATTTTTATCACTTTCCAATACACTGCCAGTTAGTGTACAATATATGGATGTAGGGACACTGAGGTTGCTCTTCAATATTTTGATAACTGAAGCATGGTTTAGGGTGTGTCAAAGATTTTGTTTGAACATGTCAGTTTGTACATTTCACACTATTCTTAGTCAATACTGAAAACTAAATTGAGACTTGATTGGAAGGATATAGGATATGGTGTGCTGCTGTATTATTGGTGGATTTGTATTCTTAATTTGATGGATAAGAGGATTTTCAGTTGTATACAATATGAATTCTTGGCATTAGAAACCTACGTTGATAAACCCAGACTCACTGGTGTTTCATGCTCGGTTTTTAAAGCAATACTTATCAGAGACACAATCCATCATGTCTAATAAATCCAATAATCCAAGAATTCCACATTTGGTCAATACGTGTTCACCACACTCACTGGCACCGGATACCATATTTGCACATTGTACCACATGTTGTGCAACCAGCAACATGTTGCTATTTGGTGAAACACAGCATGAATTCAAAATCTGATTCAGAGAGCATCAATGTCTCAGGATAATACCATTGCAGATCAGGTACAACAGAATCCGTTTTTTGGAATTAAATTTCAGGAAAATTTGAAATCACAAAATCATTTCACTCTTGTCTATCAGAAAACAAATTCTGCCTGCACCAATAGCTAAAGAACCACACTATATCTTGCAGGTGAGCTGCAAACATCGCTCTTGTTCATCCCATCATGGAATACTCAGTAACAGGCTGGGATCCAGAGACCAGATATTGAGGTTCTTAACCGTTTAACACTCATATCAGTCAAAAATGGCTTCCGCAGTGATCTTGAGAAATCTCAATTTGCAGACCAAGAGAACTATTTTTGAAGATGTACCACTGAGATTTGCTAAACACAAAAACTTAACATTGACACCCCCGCTGCACGCCTCTGCCATGGTCAGAAGCGACGCATGTTTTGCATTCAGCTTCACAGGTGAGACAAAGATCGATGTATGTCGAGTCCCGGCACTTGCCCTTGATAAATTCCTGATCCCCATACACCATGCAGAGCCGTTTTTTTAATCAGAATAAAACCGGGTAAATATCAGTACCTGTATCTACTCTCATCCTGTCTCCTCTTCTCCAATATCTCCTCATACGTCGGTGTGCTCCAGCCCTGTCGAATCCTCTCTGGACTGTCATTCACACCGACACCAACCTGTAAAACAATAATCAAGATGCTTACACCATTATGCACAATGTATCATTATATACCAATAACCATTATCTAGCCAGAGCTAAAGTATGCATGTCTATACCTAAGATCACTAAAGATTATACTTTATAAGTTTGATAGTCTAAGAAAAAACTGTAAAAAACAGCAATATGCTTACATTAGAAACACTGACAGTCAGTTTTTCACATGACTTGAGAGTTTATCACGTTTAAATTCAATTTGCTTCAACCACATGACTTATTCAATTAATGCTGCCACAGGAGTGGATTAACTTTGGTGCCGAGCCCGCCGACTAGGGTAATTACTAATTCTGACCGCTTAGGTGCTACTCTAATAACCTGAGTAGTCAGTTCCGCATAATCTCGCCCTTGCAGCAAGTCTGGTGTACATTTTGTAAAGAATGTTCCTGAAAGCAAAAATCTGCTGTCATAATAGACAGCAACATTGTTTCCAAAATGAACACCATTTATTATATGGAAGAGTTTAAGAATCTGAAATTTCAGTGGCATAGGTGAACTCTGCGGTGATCTCTGTTGTAAAATTACCTTTGGTGATAGTTTTCTCTCTGGGGAAATACTCAGTCTCTGACGTTTCTCATTATCCCGAAGGAATTCATTGTACTCTTCATTACGTTCTTTTTGGTGTACATGCTGTGTTTGCTGTGAACACGACGATTAACAACACATAACGGATAAACACCAGCCATTCTAACAATAATTTAATACCAGACATGCTCACAACAGCTAGTCATGAGCCATACTAACAAAACCTGAACACCCACCATGCTAACACCCTATGAACATCAGCCATACTAATAACAGCTGAAAACAAACCATGCCAACAACACCAGAATACCATCAATGCCAAAAACACCTCAAACTCTACCATGCTAACACCACATGAACACCACCGATGATAATAACACTAACTGAACACCAGCGAAATGATCATATACCTGAATACCATACATGCTAACAACACCAAAACATCTGTCACGCTAACAACATCTGAACACCATCCATGCTAACACCACCAGACCATCAGCCAGGCTAACAACACCTGAACACCATCCATGTTAACCACACCTGAACATCCGCCATGCTCACAACATCTAAACACTAACCATGCTAACACCATCAGACCATCAGCCAGGCTAACAACACCTGAGTACCATCCATGCTAATAACACAAACACATGCTATGCTAACCACGCCTAAACACCAACCATGCTAACACCATCAGACCATCAGCCAGGCTAACAACACCTGAATACCATCCATGCTAATAACACATGAACACATGCTATGCTAACAGTGCCTAAACACCAACCATGCTAACAATAGCAGAACACCTGCCATGCTAACAACACCTGAATACCATCCATGCTAACAACACTGGAACATCAGCCATACAACTATAAGCATACAACATATTAGTGCTAATTAATAGTGCAGACAATGGTAAAAGCTTGTATGTCAGCTGAAAGGTGAGTGGTGAATATTAACCCTTTACTGGCCAACTCGACCTCTGCAGTACTCTTGAGGAACGTACATTTGCATTTCAAGTTATAAAATTCCAAAGGTAAATTTTTGAAAAATCTCTTGTCTACAATTCGACATTCACTAAGTCAGGATTTTAATTTTCTATTTTTTTTTTTTTATAAGGAGAATTTAACCAACATCACTGATAAAATTTAAAAACTAACATATCATGTACTTATTGGCAAACTAATTTAAACTTATTAAACAATGTCTTACAGGCTAAAACTGTCTGACGAATCATTAACAGTTTAAACATCAAAACATTGTTTGCTAAATATAAACTAGTGCATTATCTATTTTTCATTTAACACCTTTACCCGTATCGATGATCTTGATTATGTAGCTTATAACCATGCTGTTATGTCTGACAAACAGGCTGCCCAAACCCTCTATCGTGCCTTTGGTACAGCAACTACATCTTGATAAATCAAGAGGAAAGTCTGGTTGGGTGTCACATAAGGTCTGGTTGATGAATATATTAAAATGCTTTAATTTTAAATCGTATATTGGAGACTGCATTTGCCAAGAAAGTATAAAGAAAAAATAACATAGTAGAAATGAAAAATAAAACTACCAACGTCATAAGAAATGCATATGATATCAACAGAAGTATACAAAATCTTGACCATTAACCCTTTAATGGCCATGACAGCCCCTAAAATGGTTTTAAGGAATGGCCATTTGAAAGCTAAATTTTTTTTGTTGAAAATTGATCACTGCAATGCTGGCTCAAAGATCGAGCCAGTCATTCATGTGATAACTTTTTTAAATAGTCTTTTCATGGCCTGTAAACTCACATTCATTCTGTAAAAGTGTACATTTTCCTGACCAATTTTGATCATTAAAGGGTCAAATGAAATAAGTGCAGCAGTACAAGTGTTAAGAATGAACACAATACTGAATATTCTATGAGTGACAATGAATATGAATGGTTAACCCTTTAACACTCAAGGAAGCCAAAAATAGCCTCTGTAATGGTCTTGACAAATGCTAATTTGCAGATGAAGAGAAGACTATTTTTCAAAATCTATCACTGGAATGACTGGCTCGATAACCGAGCCAGTCATTACAGTGATAAAGCTTCAAAAATAATGTCTTCATCTGCAAACGGCCGTTTTTGACGAGAAGTTACATTTTCTGCAATAACTTTGAGTGGTAAAGGATTAATGTCGTTCATGAGGTCATGCAGTGGCTAAATAATTATTTTATCATCACACATATGTTAACACAAATTCTCTCCGATCCAAGAAAGAGTGAATATTTTGAAATAAATTTGACTGAAGTGAGTTATTATTTCTAGGAAGTGTTTGCTTAGTCTTAAGTCAAATTTACTTTTAAAATATTCAACAGCTTTGCAGGAGGGTTTATTGCCCTGAAATACATAAAATATTGCAGCCCAGTCATGCGTGTTCATCCTGATGCACGAACACAAGGCAGCACTATTTCACAAGACGTTTTGACCAGCTTCAGCATAAAGTTTTAAACTCAATCTCTTTATGGTGAAGTGGTTCAAATACGTCTTGTGAAATAGCCATTTGCAGGCCAAGAGGAAACTATTTTTGGAAATTTACAACTGGAATGACTGGCTTTCCGAGAATAATCCCTAATTGAAACATGCTACATAGCAATTAGAAATATCTAGGTACAGCTCAGATTCAGAAGTTACTTGGACAGTAAGGGTGAGAGGGCATTACATTCATGTATGTCCGTTCGCGTGTTTGTGTGTCTGGAGCAGGATCTCCAAATCTTCTGATCCAATTTGACTCAGATTTTAATACAACAAAGAAAGATGTCTGTCAAGACTGAAGGGGGAGTGTCAACCAGTTTAACCCATTTAAAGGTGCATAGTCACATCATAATATTTGGAAGTAAAATTGTTAATATTTTATACTTTTAAGGCTCAAATGTAATGAAATGAAATTTAACATATGATGATTTAATTTATACGGATTTATCAAGAAATTTGAAATTTTTGCTTTAGTGACTGTTTATTTGCAGGTTAAGAAATGTTCTTTAAATTTATCAATGGAATGTGATAGTTTCGAAAGTAGTCCTCTCTTGGCCTACAAATAGACATTTCTCAAGAGCACTGCTAAGGCCAAAAAACCCATGAATTGACTGCATAAAGATCCATTTCTATCTATGACCTGCATGTTTCTAGCTATGACCTGCATGTTTCTATTTTAAGTATGTTAGAATCAATTTGAAACATGGAAACCTGAATTCCCAAAGTCTAAATTTCAAGGTAACTATACGATAAGCTGTTGAATATTTTGAAATTAATTTGACCGGTGGCTGCTGGTGCCATAAATTCACCAAAATTCACACTCTTGTGATGGACCATTCCAGTTTCGTGATGGACCAATGTAATTTTGACAGTGACATTAGATAGTAAGTGACGTAATTGATTACAACGTCAGATACTTGTGTGACAGATCAGACCCCTCTATTCTTGTACACATGTGAATACTAAATACTAAAGTTGAAACTATCATTTTAAATGTCAGTCGTATTCTCGCTATCATACCTCTTGTTCTGACTTGTCAATAAGTGCAGTAAGGGTGGCATTGTAAGGCCCATCAGCCACTCTCCGAGGAGTAGTGTAGCGTGCAGCTTTCTACTAGTGCATAGACATAGGAAAGGTGTGGATGCAAGAAAGAACAAGCATGCAGTGAGATATATGTGAGCAAAGAACTAATGGTCTGGCTAAAGCGTGAAGAGCACAAAAATTACGATAGGTGCACAGGAAATACATATTTCATTCGCAATGCTTCATTCTAATCTAACCAGAGTCACTGTAAATGGGAAACCCATACCCCGATCTACAATGGAGGAATCCAGTTTTAGCTATAACCCACCAATCTTTAAATAGCTAAGCTCCATCAACACGTTTCCCATGTTGGGATCAATCGATCCCTCAACTCGCTGACTATCAATTTCAAGAAAACTATACTGGTAAGCTGTTGCATATTTTGAAACTAATTTCACTGGGTGCTGTTGCTTCGTAATGATGGATAAACTGGAAAGGTCTATTTGTAATGAGGTTTACCAGAACCATTTTGCTTAGTTGATTGTGGTTACATGGCCTAATACAACATGGCGGCTCTCATGACATAAATCAACAGATCTAGATTATCTCTTCTTCACAGATAAACACATATTTTACTATCGTACACTCATAAATAAAACTTGCTCTGTAATTTGACCCGTGCTAAACATTAATAAAACAGCATCTTGTATAAAAAGCCATCCACTAACGGTTTCTACACGAACAGTGAAAATGTGAAATGCTACCTGGAAAATTTCATCTCATCAGCTTATATTCCTACCGTAAGTATACAGCCTAATAGCTGATAGAATAACAATGCTCAAACGGTATGTAATGCTCATCTGAAACACTGGCACTGACCAGATACACAGAATTTGAAGATTTAAAAGTACAAATTGTCGCCGGACATTTTATGAGCAATATTAAAAAATATAAAGAAACTATCTCCATCAAAATCCATCAAACAAACAAATTGGCTGCCAAACAAAATCGACCAATATACGGTTCTTTTCAACAATCTTGGAACTCTATGGCCCGAAGATATTACTTCCTGGCAAATATGGGTCAAGTCGACCTAGCTGTTCTTGAGAAGTTGTTTAAGACTGTTCCCATTCATTTCCCATAGGATATTCGGAGGTAAAAAAAAATCAAAGATGGCCACAGACGCATTCATCCGACACTTTTTAGCATCCCAAATTTGAAATTGTCACGCTAATATACCTAATATATAAACCAATTTTCTCCGTCTAAATCCATCAAATAAAAAATACAATATGCCCATCAGTCAACATTTTGTTTGATCGATGGCGGCCAAATTTTTAACATATCAACTTCACTTGAACAAACTTGAATGCCCTTAGTCTCTAATAATATTTTTCAAATTTCGGCATGATGGCTTCAACGGATCTGAAGGTTTTTTGTGAAAACATGATCATCCAAGATGGCCGGCAGACAAATCTACCAATTAGGCTTTCTTGAATAAATATGTTTTAGGACTTGCCCTAGATGAAGTTTCTTATCAATTGGCCAAGTGGTTTTGGAGATCTTTAAACATGTTTCTAAAAATAGCGCAAAATCCAGTTAGCTGCATTTGAGCAATCTTGATCTCTATGACCAAGGATGCAGACAAATTAGCTTGAAATCTGCCAAGTGGTTCTTTAAGTCGCTTGAAGTTCCAAATCTTTTCCTAAAACAAAGAGTTTTGGCGGGAAAATCCAAGATGGACACCAGCCAAATTGAACAATCAGCTTCATTTGTACAATTTTGCATCTCTATTCCCCAATGATGGTTCCTGCAAAATATGGTTGAAATCCATCAGATGGTTCTTGAGAAAACATTTCCCATTGTTTTCCTATAGGACTTCTGGATGGAAAAAATCCAAGACGGCCACAAAACCGCTTATCCGATAATTTGGAAAGAGCAAAATTTTACATCGCCATACCAAGAAACACATATATTCGTTCAGTGGTTCTGGACAGGTAATATTTGTGAAAATAAGGTCAACCAAGATGTCTGCCAGGCAATTTGACCAATCATCTCCTGAACAAACCTGTTTCAGCTGTTGCATTATTTTTAGTTTCAAATCGATTGGCATATCAGTTTTGGAAAACAGTTTTAAACACATTTTTAATAGTAGCACAAAATCCAAGATGGTCACTGCCCAAATCAATCAATCAGCTTTGATTGAACAAACTCAGATCTCTATTCCATATGGATGCTTCCTGCTAAACGTGGTTGAAATACCCCATCCCCCCCCCCATCCCCATTCTAGCCAGGTGAGCTAATGATTAATGATAATTTTAATAATAAACAAAACTAACCTCCGCCTGAGCTCTGTTATATTCCTGTTTCCTCTCCTCACCCAGGGCTTTCCGATGATTCTCATACTGACCCATGTTAGTAAACAGCCCATTTGAAGAGGCAGCATGGCCCGATTTCAGTCCTCCTTTGGCAGGAGACATATTGTTTAACTGACTTACACCATTCTAAAGAATAATAAGAAGTATGACATACATTTATAGCAAGAATGACAATGGAGGATTCCAGTTTATCTATCAATCATATGATGTCATAATCAACAATGTGACGTGTAGGCTTACCGCATAATCAAGTACATCAAGAATGACTTGATTTAGTCCATGTTAAAGGCTTAATAGTCCGTCAGGTAGTACAAATTGTATGCATTTTTTAGAAATTTACCCCTGGAATGAAAGCTGCATGGTTTGGGTTGCCTTGACCATTTAAAAGCAAAAAAGACACACATGTATAGAAGCTATCAATCCAACGCTGAATAGTGTCTGAAACAGTTTTGGAGGAGAAAGCTGTATCGCGATTGAGGTCAACTATTAAAACATACAGATAACTATACTGATGACAACCTATATTGTGCTTTAACCATTCAATGATCAAGTCATCCAAATCAGTCCTCAACTGCGGTCATGAGAAATGATAATTAGCAGGCTAAAAGACCTTGACTACTGTTGGTAAAATACAATTGGAATGACTGGCTTGCTATTAGAGCCTCTCATTCCAGTTGCATACTTAGTGAAGTAGCTGCCTCCTCCTCCAAATGAACATCGACTAATCAAGCAAATATGTGCCTGTTCTTGACCAATCTTGACCCATAAAGGTAAAGAAATCTAATAAGCGTAGAATGGCTATGACCCTCTCAAATGCAGAAATTCAGTTCAGTATTTTATCATCGTCTCCAAACTAATGTTTTTGTTACTAATTATATTGCGCAGTCAAAGAGTTTAATACAGCCATCACAAGTTTATTTCTGATAAAATTATATACTTGCATCTCTTCAAATCACAGAAAGAGAATTGACTCACTTTTGGAGGCTATATATGCTGCTAATCGTCTGCGTCAGCCTCTCCGAACACGCACAGTTGTATTTTACTAAACTCACATCACCAAAGGTCAAAACAATGCATTCCATACTGACTGTACATGCTCATGTACAGTCCATGCTTATTAGTTTTCTATGGTTAAAGGACTAAGACTCGGATTCACCTTTTTCAGCATGTTATTGTATTCTTCTTGTCGTCTTTTCTGAAGCTCTTGTCGCTTCTGTTCATATGCGCCAAGTTGTAATGGTGTCTCCTCTTGTGGAGAACGAGGACGTCTTTTACCACGCCCGGATGACTGTTGCTACAACAAAGTTCAAATGATTACAGAATTTTCCTGGATGCTATATCAGGCAGAAACATTTTGTTTTGTCAATCCATTTCATTCTATGTACATTTTTATCTAAGAGTCCTTGCTGCTTCCAGCAGTTGCCTGTCACGTTCTAAAGGAAGAAAACAGAACTTACAATATTGCATGAATTTGTTGAGGATTAGAACTTATAACAATGGTATTTGATGCTTTAATGGTCAAGATTTGTCAAAGAATCAAAATCTTTGCTTAGTACATATCTATTTACAGGTCAAGAGATGAATCTTTTAACTGACCATTGTAATGACTAGGCTGGTTATCGAGCCAGTTATTTTCAGTGCAATATTTCAACATTAGTCTTTTCTTGGCATGCAAATGGACACAACGTAAGATCCATTTTTTTTCTTTAATAATATCATTATACAACGCTATGCAAAACCAGTCAAATTTTCTCATCAGTAATGGTGGATGTTTACAGTCCCACTGAGGAGACACACTGGTTCCTGGCTGGTCTCCAAATTGGTGTTTGTCGAAGTCTACATTTAGATATCTGATAATGACTAAACTCGAGAACTAAATTCCTGATGCTTTCTTAGTTTAAAAAGAGTCTGGATGCCAATGATCAGATTCTGACCCTTTATATATGTTCCCAGTGCGGGTAACTGTGCTACATCCGATCTGCGTGCGGCTAATGCGGGGATGCGGTGTTGCCCGCCATTACCACATTACCCGCATATAGCCGCCTTTTGCCGCAACTATTGTAGCCCCTCATTAGGTGCGGTTAGTTAGCCGCCCATACCCGCTTTTAGCCGCATCTACACAGTATATGTACCCGCCATTATGGCCATTTGTGTGTGGCTAACTGTTTAGTTATGGTGCTTTAACAGGTTTTGTTAAAGAAAACAAGGGTATTATTTCTACAAAAGATCTGAATTTGAAGTTTATGTGAGATTCCAAGTTCAGTCCCTCCATGGTTTATAGGGAAAGTTGGGGCTTAACGTGGGAACATGTGGGCGGTGGGTTAATTTCCACAACTAGTGCGCATGCACGCCAACATGTACCCTGAGAGCCACATACCGAACAGGTGTAATTGGCCATTACAGTAGTAATACCGCTAAGTGGTTTTAGTGGTTGGGGGTGTGACGTCAATGTAGCGTGATGTCATACGTGCATGTGACGTGAATGTGTGTGTGACATGTTGGGTTTGACATCATAGTTTGTTGTCCCGAGTTGGGAGAGTTGGTAACCCAATTTGTATGTATGGTGTCTCACCCACAGGAGATCCCAGTGTCACTCATGGGTACCTACATTACCAGTCAGCACACCCGACCTCCACCAAAGACGTGAGTCCATACGGCCAATTCCTGAGACTATGCAGAATCTGCAGCAACATCGAAGATTACGAGAAACATGCTCGTGACACAATTGCACACTACGAGAATCGTGGTTATCCCACCAATCTCCTAATAGACAGCTATAACAAGGCCCTCCAAATGGAGAGACTATCACTCTTAAAACCGAAAGAGAATAAAACCAAAAACCACAGGATACCTCTCATCACAGATTACCACCCACACAGTATCCTTCTCAAGAAAATTATCAACCGACACTGGGATCTCCTACAAACCAGCCCCAAGTGTAGGGACACATTTACCGAGAAACCACTCTTCGGCTAGAGAAGGAACCCCACACTTAGAGACCAACTAGTCCATGCTGATTTCACCCACCCCGCTATCAAAGGATACCAGGGCAGTTTGATACCAAACAAAGTCGAACCGTGTCAAAAAGGAAACTGTTCCTTTTGTCACAGAATGGAGAGGGGGAAAACTTTCCAGAGCACACATACACATTTAACATATAGATGTCATGTGAAAACATACTGCTCAACTATGAATGTGGTGTATCTCCTCACCTGCGCTGTTTGCAACAAACAATACGTGGGAGAAACTAAGAGAGATTTCCAGATCCGTATCAAAGAACATTTGAGAGATGTGAACAAACACAAAGACACACCGGTCGCACTACATTTTAACCTGCCAGGACACGATACAAACAGTATCAGATATAGAGTCATAGAAGTTCTGCGCCACGATCCTGAAAGCACTGAGGCCACCGCCTCATGCAAGGACTGCCAATCTTACTGGATCCACCAACTCCATATAATGGATCCTGTTGGTATTAATCACGCAGATTGGTAACCCCTACATTTAGATATCTGCACATGCATCTCAAACCATTAAACGGTGAAATATCTACCGAGTACTCCACCAATAACTGTAATTCAACATACAGCTAACAAAAACATCAGTCCAAGGGGCTGCATAGAGTCAAGTAGCACCTAGAGGAATGCTAATGAGAACTAGCAGAGAAATTATACGCAAAACTGTTTTCTCCATTAGTTTCTGATACATAGATATCTTTTCAAATGGAAGCTTTACACCAGCAGTTCTGGTAAATATATATTTACATTAAGTATTATGTTTGAATGAGCGTCGATATACTTGACCTACCGTAAAGCATTTTCTTCAATAGTTCACCGCTTGAGACATCTCCATGGTCCATTTTCAGAAAACAAGATTTCTAATTTACTACTATATGTCAGCCGATAAACAGATCACTAAAGACCCCCCAATATTACCGATCTGTGGACATATGGGCATGTGTCTGGATAATTAGATAATGCACAATTTTTTGACAAAATAAATAAAGTCGAATTACCTTTATAAGAATATCATTATATTCCCTCTGTCTTTCCTGTTGTAGCTGCCTTTTCCTGACTTCAGATGCAGTAAGTGACACTGGTTCTCGGCTAGATGATGGACTACGGAAAGATGGCTGCAATAAAAATCAGGAGCTTTAGCATTCACCTTTCATATTTGAACATCTGTAATTCAGGCCGGTAACTCATGAACATGTCATCCAATCAACAAAGTTAAAGCATTAGTGGTGTGTATTATAGTACAGTAACTACATGCAAGAACTAGCATCATACACTGCAATGGTCTCGCAGGCCAGTCAAATCTGGAGATCGGTTTAAATCCGGAATTTCTTGGCTTGTTCACCGGTTCCACGCCTCCATCCTGAGTAGACACAATTTTGTGAATTAGATTTTTGTAACATCTCTCCGCAACCAAATGAATGTTAGTCTAACCGTGTCATGGTACCACATATCGCTGATAGTCCTGAGCGAGTGACATTACATGTCCTCCCCTTACTGTAACACATGTTACCCCTTTAACACAAATATCAGCCAAAACTGCCTTCTGCAGTGGTCCTAAGAAATGTCCATTTGCAGAATGAGAAGACAATTTTTGAAAATTTGCCGCTAGAATGACTGGCTCCAGTCATTCCAGTGTTAAATTTACAAAAATAGTCTTATCTTGGTCTGCAAATGGACATTTTCTATAAGAAGTGAAATTTTCTTGAACAAAATCGAGGGATAAAGGGTTAAAATAGGGAGCTTGGCTTGGGTGACTGCTTCCAGCCATCTGACTTTGATAATCGAGGCAGTCATTCCAGTGGCAAATTTTCAAAAATAGTCTTCTCTTGGCCTGAAAATTGGCATTTTCCCCGAGACAAAATTAAAAGTTTTCTTGACCAAATTTGACCATGAATGGGTTAATCTATGTTCACACATGGCTTGACTTCAAAATCTTAGTCATGTGACACAATGCCTGATTAACACAATGCTTTTGAATGAGAAATTCCACTAGTACAGAAAATAGATCAATTACGACTGGCAATAACAATCAACGCTCACATATTAATTCACAAAACTAACAAAGCATATTAAAACCTTTTAATGGTTACATTTTGTGCATAAAATTTCAATTTTCTCATAGAAAATGTCCATTTGCTAACCAAAGTATTATCGAGCCATGTATTCCAGTGACACATTTTCAAAACTAGTCAGTCTCCTCTTTATCTGAAAAATCTACATTTCTCAAGACCACTACCAAGGCCAGATTTAGCTAATATAAAATTTTGTATTAATCTACGACAATTTTACCTAGAACCGGCACAATATATCATCAACAAGCAGTCAGAATGTGTACACAGCGTTTATAATGATAACGATTAGCCTTTCTCTATCTCCTACAATACACCATGTAATCTAAACTGGAAGCTTTTTTTTACTGTAGTCACATTGATTTTAATACTAAGTTATGGATTTTTGATCAGAAAACAGAGTTGCTATAAGGGGCTGCTGCTTCTAAAGATGGCATCAGCTTTCAGCAACACTTTCTTTCAAACACATGTGTTACCAGTTATCAAAATAGTTTTGAAATCTTGACTTTTTGTGCAGGGCAGTAGGTATACATGTACCAACAACCAATAGCGTAAGCCCGTCGCTATGGTAGACGGACGCAAACATATATACACAGTCATAGAAACAAGGCAGAGAGAAAGACGTGTTCAAACTGTTTACTGAAGAAGAATAATCAATGTGGTCCAACAGAACTAATTATCCAAGGAAACAAGGCATTGAAGCAGGTCAATAGAGGCTGCTCTGATGACCTGAAAGTGTGCCATTTATAAATGGGTAGCTTCATAATAAAAGCCAACTGCCATTTGAATGCATTTGGTGGATAATGGTGTGGGTCTTTCTTTTTAAGATGCGCTTAACCAGTTGTCCCAGTAGCCCAGGCTGCTAAATTTTAGGCTGCGCTACTAAACTTTCAAACTCACTAGTCATGGGGCTACCCAAACCATTCGATCCATATTTTAAGATTGTTAATGGAAAATTGTTTTATATATCTGGTGAGTCTATCGCAAGCTGAGCCAAAATTAACAAATTCCATGCCCTCCACGACACAGCCTTGTTGCGATAAGCCATTGACATAATTCTTATTGCATAGAGGTGATTTATGCCAACAGGTTTCATTTTATTTTACATGATTACCATTTTTCATGGTTTCCATGACCAATGATAAACAAGAATTCCGTGGAATTAAATGTCTTGCCTGTCACAATGGTATTGACCTTTGACCTTGTGACCTCCATGTTATCATGTTGTTTCCTAACAATAAAGGTAAGCATGCATTCAAATTTAGTTCCAATAGGATTAACCACTCCTGAAATATAAATGATTTGATGAATGGAAAAACTTACGGTTGAAAAAGCAGAGGTCAATTAGCAATATTATAATGGCCTTGACCTTTGACCTGGTGACCTCCATGTCACCATCCTGTATCATCTTGGCATAAGCAACCATGTACCCAAGTTGTATTCCATTAGGGTTAAGCAATAACGAAATATAATATGATAAGATTTGCTAAGTATAAAAATTTAACATTGAAAAATTATTGTTTTGTAGAGGTCAGAATGACATTGACCTTCAACTTTGTGACTTCATTGTTAGCATGCTCCTTCCTAACATTATAGGTAACAATGTATCCAAGTTTAGTTCCAATAGGATAAACCAATCCTGAAAAATAAGCGAAGAAGTTTAAAAACTTAACATTGAAAAAACAGTTTTGTATCAAGATCACAGTGACCTTGAACTTTGACCTTGTGACCTCAGTATCAGCATGCTGCTTCCTATCACTATGGGCAACCACATAGCAAAGTTTAGTTGCAACAGGATTAATTGATTCTCATATATGAGCTGAGAAGTTTTGCTAAATGCAAAAACAGTATTGGAAACCCATATAGCCAAGCTTAGATGCAATAGGATTAATTGGTCCTGAAATACAGGCTGAGGCTTCCTAAACACAAAAACTTAACATTGTTGACACTGTCGTCATCGTCGCCGCCATCATTAGAAAAGTGACACATATGTCTCGCTTTCTGCTTCGCAGGTGAGACAAAAACACTGATTTTCCAAGACTTTCCAGGCCTGGAATTTAAATTTTCAAATTCCATGACTTTCCAGGATTTCCATGACCAGTACAAACCCTGCATTAACCTTGAAAGCACTGTACTTAACACATTCAACGTTAGTAAATCCTATATAATTATATCCTGTGTTTTTAAATGTGGGACCCTGTGTGCCGCCTCTCATAATGATAAAATCAGGCACTTGAAAAATTGACCTTTCCAGAGTACCCACCCATCATATGACGTCATAATAAACTGCGTGATGTGTACAATGACATTATAATGAATAACGTCATGAATGACGTCGATAAGTACGTCACGAACGCATATTTGAAGACAGTCTATGCGTTGTTGTACAAATTGTTTGCTTTTACTATTTAATAAATATTCTGTTGAATATTTTGAAACTAATTTGATTGAACAGCACCCAGTCAAATTAGTTTAAAATATTCAACAGCTTCCCTGTAGTTTTCAGGAAATTGATAGCGAGGGCATTTGGGGATCGATCAATCCCAACATGGTGAGGTGTGGGTGGAGCTTAGCTAATGATGGGCGGGGCATAGCTAAAAATGGAAAAGTCCATTGTCTGGACCCTTAAGATTTACTTTTACATGCCCAGGTGGCTACATGATGAAAAAGCTGAAGTTTTATGACTGGGCTTAATCCTTAACCCTTTCAATGGCACATCCCTGATAAAATAAATTCTTTATGAAATAAGCTATATTTTGTTATATATTTTGAGATTAATATGACCCAGAAGCCATTGCTGCCGCCTAGCCTTCATTTTCTAGCCTCCTACTCAAGATACTGGGACTGTATCTGTGAAAGGGTTAATAATTGTCCAGATTTGTCCAAACAAATAGAAATTATTTCAAGCTTAGTGAATATACATTTGCAGGCTGAGATGAATATTTTTTTCACATTTCTCAATGGAATAACTAGGTCTGTTATCGAGCTAGGCATTCCAGTGATAAATTTTCAAAAATAGGCTTCTCTTGGCCTGCAAATAGACATTCCTCAAATCCATTGCAGAGGCTGTTTCTGGCTGACTTAAACACCATGGTTAACTAACTACATGTACCAACCATTGGTCTCAAATGTCAAATGATCCGTCCATCTGGCATTCATTGCAATAGAGATTGTTATTCTGTTATTATCTGTTGTGCATAATATGCCTAATTGTCATGGTAAGCAGTGAACTAATTACAACATGCGTTTTTGTGTTAATGCATATGGTTAATATTGACACTACATACTGATGCTAAAACGGAGACAAACAAAGCCATTCTTTCTATTACCCTCATTAATATCAAGGGTAACTGTTGAACTATGTGGTAATGATGTTTATCATGATCATAATTAAAGCTCTCGTGTCCCATTAAATATAGACACTTTTTCACGAGATATGAGATGTCTGTTCAATTTACCCAGCACACTATGCTACCCAGCATGCAATGCTACCCAGCATACAATGCTCTGACCCCATAATCGTTGTAACTATTGGATGCCATATTCGTTTAGTCTGTTGTCTGCACAAGCCAGGATTTCTCAAACAAAACCAACCTGCTTGCACGTGTGAACAGTCATTTGTCCTCCAGCTCTGGAAGCGTAAGCATGCACATAGGGCGGATTCACGGCAGTACATTCGACAGTCTGTATTTCAATAGTGTTCTGAGAAAGTGTGTCAATGTCCAGGAGAAAATAGAAGAAAGCTTTTATATACATTGACAGTAATTTGCGTGAAAGTTGTTGCTATCAATGACAGTACCAACATTCAGTCACATTATTGTCAAACTATTTAGTAGGTAATGCAATTACTATCTGCTACATATTTGATAAAGTTTTGAACGAAAATAATCATCATAAATTTCAGTCAACACTCGCTACAGTTTGGAAGAGCAATTTGACTGTAAGTTGTTGTTGACTAAGGCACCAACAATGTTATCAAATTGTTTTCCATAGAATCACACGGCGCTCAGTATTACTAGCTAAGTAGAGTGAGTATATGCCCAAAATACACTTTGCCCGCACGAAGGAAATATTTTGCCTAGCTACCGCATGTACATTTCTGTTCGATCAATGCATTTCAAACAAATGCACAAATCTGTCAACGAAACATACATGAGGTTTGCTAATCATTCATTCTTGGCGAGAAAACGTATATAGGTCTACGCTCACTTTACCTAAATAGTAATATATTGATTGCATGTGTGTGACTGTGTGGATAATAATTCGACAATGTTGCTCGTGCCTTAGAAATCAACAACTTACAGTCAAATTGATATTCAAATCTGTAGCGAGAGTCGACTAAATTTATGATGATTATTTTAGAATATATAGACTGAAAGCTATTGTAGCAACATTCTTCATTCAAATTAGTATCAAATCTGTTACAGGTAGTAATCACATTACCTAATAATTACCGTGACAATAATTTTACTGACTGTTGTTGCTGTCATTGATAGCAATAACTTTCACACAAATTATTGTCAAAATATATATATAAGCTGTCTCTAATTTTCTGGAAATTGACACAGTTGCGCTGAACAGTATTGAAATGCAGGCTAACGAATGTACTGCCGTGAATGCATGCTTAAGCTTCCAGAACTGGAGAACAATTTGACTATTTGCAGGTGCAGGCGGATGGTTTTGTTTGAGAAATCCTGACCTATAGAGACAATAGATTAAACAAATATGGCGTCCAATAGTTACAACGATTATGGAGTCAGGAAATTGCATGCTGGGTAGCGTTGCATGCTGGGTAGCATAGCATGCTTGGTAAATTGAACATAAATCAGTGGGCATCTTATATCTTGTGTAAAAGGGTCTATATTTAATGGGACATGAGAGCTTTAAGTAGTGTCTTTCAAACTTACTAGACCAGGGGACTGTCTGGGGTGACCTACCCCAAGCGTAAAATCTTATCTCAATATTGAAAGGCGACACTTCACTTTGTGTAAAAATTTCCACCCCGTAGCCCCAAATCCATAAACATTATTTGACTATGTATTTGAGTAATTTGGCAACAGAGATGAAATTTGTATTAAATTTCATTATATTATGAGATAAAACCCTATACACCACATGTATATGCTTAGCTTAATGTTCATTATTTCACTTTATAAGATTAAATACAGAACTTAGTCAGTGTATAGACAAACTTATTATTCCCCCTTTAACCCTCAAATTTCTTCAAGAAAATTTAGATTTTCTAAAAAAATGTCCATTGGCAGGCCAAGAGAAGACTTTTTATGAAAATTTATCAATGGAATGACTGGCTCGATAACCGAGCCAGTCATTCCATTGGTAAATTTTCAAAAAAGTCTTCTCTTGCTCTACCAATGGACATTTCACAAGACCACAGTGGAAGGCGTTTTTGGCTGGTATAAGTGTTAAAGGGTTAACGGGCAGACGAAGTAAATATAATGTTACTAACTGGTATTGATTACAAGACTGACAAAAAGGATTTTCATCTGCGCAATGTGTTGTAAAAGGCTAGAATATCTTATCTTTTTATCAAGACAATCAGATTTACAGTGGTCTTGTGAAATGTACATTGGCATTATATATATATATATATGTAAATCTGATTGTCTTGAGGAGTTAGTGTTCTTGAGATCATGTTTATATATATATATAAACATTATCTCAAGAACACTAACTCCTCAAAATAACTACATTTCAAGCGGAGTTAACTCCCCTGAATTCTAGTCGCAGGGGTTATCGACATCCTATAGAATGAATTTTCATGCCGTTTCCAAAAATATTTAAGCAAATTCCAGATACATTTTAAGATAAAGCGATCAGTGTTGGTTTCAAAATTATGAAAAAAGCATAAAATATCCAAACTGTTTTCCATAATCTGTAATATTTTGAGTTAATTATCGATTTTTCAAAAAGCCTCGAAAGAGTTCCAAATGTCTATACTTAAATGAATCACCCAATGAGACCTCTAACAGCTACCTTTGTATTTAAGCATTTTAAAATGGTCAAGTCAACCAAAACTGGCCTCAGCAGTTGCCTTGGGGGATGTCCATTTGCACATCAAGAGCAGAGTATTTTTCAATGTTTATCAATGGGATGCATGGTACAGTAACCAAGCCAGTCATTCCAGTGGTAAATTTTCAACAAGCCGCCCAGAGGCCTGTGGCACTCACTAGGTACATAAGCTTATTACAATAGGCTTCTTCCAATGGTCTTGAGCAAGTTATTCTACTGGAAGATTAAAAAAAATAGTTTTCTCTTCGCCTGCAAATGGATTCACTAAGTAGAAAGTTTGATATTTGCTTGAGCAAACTTGAGCATTAAAGGGATATAGACGATTTGCTGGACTTTTATGGGAATCTGAGATGACGAAAGAAAGAAAATCAACAATCCAATTTCTGCATTGCAGTTCTGAACTAAACCAGCATTCAGGGCTGTTCCAGCCAAATTTGGCTGAAATCAGCCTAGCAGTTAATGAGTAATAGTTTTTTTAAGCAAATTCCTTGGTGCTTTTCAGAAATCTATGAATAATGGTATCGATGATAATTTGATGTAGGGATAACATCAAAGTATTAACAACAGAAAAATGCTGGGGCAAACGAAAGGTTCACAAGGCCATACAGATCAAATGGTACAAGTTACCCATGAACAGAGATCAGAAACAGAAACTACTACCCATTTATGACACACTCCTGATCCTGCGAGATCTCGCCGAGTCTTGGAATGAACGAGACCCACCAGAGGTCAGTGTGGCTGATGAAGCCCAGCCAATCTGAGCGAAATATTACAAGTGAGATAATAAATTAGTTTTGAGTCATTAAAAATGTCTAATTAATTTCCTGGAGGTTTTCTGAAAACAAAATAGAACGTCAAAAAAACGGCCACTCACATTTCTCATTAAAAGTTTATGTAAGCCTACTACCATAGAATCTTTCCAGCCAAGTTTCACTGAACTCTGGACATTCATTAAGGAGGACTGTCATTTTAAACGATCTCTGGAAAATTTCGGAAAATTTAAAATGGCCACCAGAAAAATTTACCAATCAAATTTTCGGATAATTTTTTAAGTCTACCATCTCCATCCAATCAAATTTGACTAAAATCTACACAGTGGCTAATAAGTAGCGTTTTGTTGCCTTATGATAAATAACAGGTGACGGATAGCAGATGACTGATGGTCACCATGCCATAAGCTCATTTAACTCTTCAGACAAAGGGGAGCTACAAATGCAAAGATAGATCTGATGGTGGTCATTTTTACCATTTCTCAGAGATGTCTAAGTATTTACTATATATATAATATGTGTTTGTAATTGATCCATAGGTCTACAGGCATAAACATATACATGTACTATTATAATGTAACTTACAATTTGATTTCGCTATAACTTCTTCAGTTTCTGTCCTCCTTGAATGTATCATTTGATAATTCTGTGCGTCAAAGATTGTGGCGCTAGTATTTTATCTGAAGCTGCCGAATTGTCTAGGTATAGCTAAGATGAGTTCTAAATTGGATTGTTTCGTAAATATAATACTTTCCGAAATTGAGAAACTGCTCCGCAGAACCTAGTTTTCGGACAATGAACAAATAATAACAAATACGGGTGACAGGGTAGGAATTTGTGTTTAAAAACTAGCATGCAGTAATACTACACCAAGGCCGTTATAATATTACAACAGAAATACTCTGTATTTCCAAAATTATTTAGATCTGGGAGCAACTGTCTCTTTAACTCTAATGGATAAGCCGACCAAAACACCTTCTGCCGTGCTCTTAAGGATTGTCCATTTGCAAGCCGAGGCAATCATTCCAGTGGTAAATTTTCAACAATAGTTGTCTCTTGGACAGTGTTGGCCAGCAAATGGACATTCACTAAGCAAAAATGTTAATATTTTGACAGATCTTGTCCATTATTACATTTCTTTTACATTAAATGATTAATTAATTTCTGTGAGATTTTTGGAAAATTTAAGATGATCGAGCAAATTCCTCACTATACATCCATCAAGCCACGTTTGACTGAAATTGGACCATTTTAAAAAGAGGTTATGTTTTGAATTGAAAGATGGGCACTGAAAAATTAGCCAAATCAAGCCTGGAGAAGAATTTTCTATGATGCTTACCGAAATGTGAAAAGTAGGTCACATTGACCTAGTGTTGTTACAGTACACACCTTAAGCATTCAGTGCATGCATAAACCAGGTTTGGTTACTGTATATGAAAAACTCTTGAATTGACAGCCGGAATAAACTTTCGTGGCTGGCTGGCTGGCTGACGGACTGATGGACTGGACTAACTGACTAAGGGACATGCGGTTTATAATATTGAGCTGCTACTTACAGCTAAAAAGAACGTTTCCAAAATGTATACTGTGAATGATGTAGACTGCAGATCTCCACATCGCGTAGAATACTTCTGTTAACATTCAGTCACATCCGATGAGGCGTTATTGAATAATACAGCCAATCAAAAACTCTAAACCCAAATGATACTATAACGTTGATGATGCCAGAAGATGGTCAACCTTAGAGTGTCGCTTAACCCATGGGGTTGGACAAAAATTCATGGATAAATGCCAGACTGTGAATGACCACCATGGCATAAGACAATTTGAGCTAAAGATAGTTATTTCTTGACCTGCAACTGCAAAGCAACAATCTATAAGCAAATTTTTTTTTTCTTGACTAATTTTGCCCAATAAAGGGCAAAGTCAGCTTAGTAATTAGTAGCAGGTCATGTTTCATTGTTTCTTGTGATCTCAGTGTGCACTATATTACATGCATATTCACCTGATCAGTCAGATCTCGTCTTTCCTTTAGCAGCTTAGCTTTCTGCTCGTGGATAAAGCTGTCAATGTCTGACTCGCTAATGCCCGTCATCATGTCACAATACTACAGGTCAGGTGGCGACGTGTATATATCCACACAATAATGTAGCCGCCAATCTGATACAACCAAAGCATTGATCCTTGCTGAAATCAAACAAACACACATCATTCATTTCCAATAGTTAAAATTATCAACCTCATATTCAGGTAAGGGTTTCCTGCCCCACCCACACATGTGAATACTTATCTGCTGAATTTGGATAATTACTTGAAATACATTTATAAATTTCATAAGCCAACTAAAAGCCTATATTTTCCTGCAGAAATGTAGGGGTATCTGGTAACATATGTTTCTCAGAGAATGTTTGCTCGTCTCATCCACCCCAACCAACAATAAAAAAGCATGCAGATAGCCTCGCATCAACAGAGTAGCATTGCTTCCTTATAACTATTTAACTACAGCATACGGTTCTATTCACAGACCGAATACAACACCTTGTTTCTGCACTGAGAATTATGACAGCAAATTGCAATGCCTGCTTGACATGATGCGCAGATGTGGCAAAGATTAAAGGAAGATCCTCATTTATGTAAAATTGATGAATCCAGTTTATCAATCAATCATGATGTCATAAACAACATCACATGTAGGCTGACTGTAGTCGGATTATGTAGGCATTCGCACTAGCCTGCGAGGGAACTGCTCTCACTAGACAGTGGGAATGTGTGTGATAACGTCTGACAAAAATGACTGCCATCATCGTGCATGTGCACTATATCCAAAATTGGACTTTGTGCATTTTGTATTCGAACTTGTCAGCGAGGAGAGAGTAGAAACATGCTAGCTAGCATTGCGCGTGCTTGCACATATTTTAGGGCCGTGGTGTAAAATTATATAAACTATAAAATTTTCTAAGACGACGTGTTGGATAATTAGGCATCGCTCGCTTATTTATTAATGGACTGGAAAAAATTAAATATCGTCTGGGTGAGGGAGGAGTCATGTGACCCATCCTGGCTAGTATATAAGCCACCATCAGCGCTGCATATAAAGGAATTTAGGGGAGACGATTGGCCGTGGTGTTAGCGTGATCGACTGGTAATCAGTCCAGCAGGATTCAAATCCTGCTCGATTGTCAGGTGATCAGGTGTCAGACAAGCAATCAGTGGAAACATAGGCAATCTCCTTCACTCTTCTCTCCACCCAGGAGTATAAATGGGTACCAGTGTAAAAACTTGCGAATTTACCAATAAACCATGAATGGGACCTGGAATCAGTGACTCGATAGACTCCAATCAAACCAATAACTTCTGCATCTAGAGGAAGAGAATGCCTTCGGGTGTGCTCGACCAGCCAGTACCCTAGGTACATGTATCAGCTGAGTTCCCTGGTATGGGAATGTAGATGTCTGTTGGCAGGTCAAAGTGTGATTCTAAATCTAAAGTCCACTGGAGTAGTTGTTCTAGCTCAGTTAACCGTGGTTTCATCAATCTAGATACGCCCAAAGGCTAGTCCCCTATGCAACGGATCTCCAAGCCCAGTCTCACTTGAGCAAACAACAGCATTATATCCTATGACAAGTGGTCTCAGTGTTACAAAAATTATCTAAATTGTTAGATTAAGCGTTCTTGTTTGTGTACCTGTGGATCGGCAGTGGCCCATCACCAGTCCAGCGTGGACATTTGTCTCCCACACCACTGGTACATTGAAGGAACAGTAATTATATTATCTGATTATTGATCTGAAAATTAGCTTGTCTTTCAGACCTATTTGATTTACTAAGTGTATTGTTAGATCTGGTCTGAAAAGAAGCTTCTCCCTCGAGGCTGCTAGCCAGGTGCAGTGGATCGAGGCAGAGGCGGATTCTTAGGCCATTTTATGAGAATAATTGTAGTATCTCTGAGCATGAGCCGCATCACATAGATCGTCTGCAGATATTCTTCACCTAGCAGCGACTCCAGTATCGCTCCATCACGCACCTCAATTATGTGACGCTTCAACTACAGTGACGTTAGAACATTTTTGTAACGATGACTATTAGGTACTCCGTAACCATTACATTGTATCATTTTTATTAGGTACCGATCATATGTAGGTACTGTTAGGTCATCTGAGACCCTATTTTCATAGTTTATATATTTTACTGTATATATTTATTTTCATTTATGTGCCGATGACTAACGGGAACCACAAGGTCATGTGACTGTATATTTTTACTGTACTGTATTAGTTAGTAATATGGCAGTGGCCATCCAAGTTATTACCTTTTTGCTTAGTTATTATTATTCTACAAAAATACTTGGACCACACTTCGGTTAAGTTACACTATACAGCATCAACAAACACACCACCTTGTTCCCCCACACAGCAATTTTTCACTAAGGTCACTGTTCAAGTTCTCACTAGCGAACATGACATGCGGCCGCCAAACCTAACTATGCTAGCTCGGTAGGATAGGTTTCAAAGTAGCTAGGGACGACTACTCTTTAGGAGACATTTGTGGAAAGTCTCTTTTCCGGGGGCTGCGGATAAGTTATACATCGCGCACTGGCAACTTTGTATAAATTGGCCACCTACCATAGGGGCTCTTAAATTTATAATATAATGACTAATTGTCTCTTCCTACACTCCTCCGGCTTCAAGGCCTAATAATTGTCTGGATTCCCTCCACAACATTGGTTAGAACTGACTTCAGAGACTATTAGGGTTTCTGAGCGGTTAGAATCGATGACTGCACACACACACACACACACACACACACACACACACACACACACACACACACACCACACACACACACACACACACACACACACACACACACACACACACACACACACTCTGTATCTTCGGATACTTGAGAGATTAGTCTTGATGCCAAAGTAGGAATCACTGCGAAAATATAATTATATTAACCTGGCCCAGCAGTGCATTCTTTGGCCAATTTTCCTTAATCCTAAAGCAGATAAATGTTAGCTCCATGGACCGGATCTCACATGATCAGCTCTTGACATGCTAGGTGATGGATAAAGACACAGATCGCCATCTAACTCTGCAGTGACTGGGTGCGGCCTTCGAGCCCTCCACGCCCTCACAGGAAGGTTGCCAAAGTTGGATAGCTGTTTCTTTCTCCACGCCGTAAATAGATAAGTGCTTTCTAAAAATGCTTTTGTAATGTGTTCATATGCATACTAAATATATATGCATACAAGTAACTTTATATATGCATATATGTGTATGCATGTCTCATGTTTCTATAACGATTGCATTATTTATGTGAATTCTATGTACATGTATGTAGTCTATGTTCTATGTATGATAGGATGCCGGTATTATCAAACCGTGGTAGTTAATGAAAACTGGTGATTTAACAGAGATTTTTTAACATGTTTAAAGGAAATACTCCACAACTCTATAAGCAATTGGCAGTGTCAGCTAGCTTTAAGTTTCCTTTTTATACATATAATTCATATTCTGAATGTCCTAGCGAGTATCTTATGTACAATATCAATTTGCCATGTCATGATCAAATTTGGCTGCTATCAAGTTGAGGAGGGCTTTATCAAAGCGTGGTAACAGGACAGAGTAATCAATAAAATTAATTTGTCATTGGTTTCTGCTTAGTATTCTCTGTTTAAATATGGATTTGAAGATATTTCTGCTAAAAATTAAGGATGGCAGCCATTTCGAATCCCAAACCACATGATCCAAAGACACAATAACATGTTGTGGCATAACAATTTCATCTATTTATTGAAAATTTTTACGTGAATGTAAAGAATAAATATACGTTCATTGTGTACTAAAAGCTTTCCAATCCAACAAGTACTTTTCCAATAAGACATGCTTAAACATAAATACAACGGTTTGAAAGATACCACCATTTGATGATACCAAACTGAAGCCCTATGTTAAATGTTATGTTATATGTACATTTGTGAAAGTTTACTTATCATAATGTAAGGGTTGCATCGCCTTATAGGCTTTGCCTTAGATGGACTATAGCGAACTGTATAGATAACTGGTGTACATATGTGAAAATAAATGTATTCCTTTAATATATATATATACAACTTTTTAAACTCCTTAGTGTGTGTATATATATATATATATATATATATATATATATATATATATATATATATATATATATATATATACTAAGGAGTTTAAAAAGTTGTTACGAAACCCTGGATGTAAATCCAAAGGGTGGTAACTCCTGAGTGTATGCGCAAGCTGCAAATCTGCGTGCATACAGGCAGTGCTAATAACTGCATATACAGCGTACTTACATGTACAAATAATAAGAAAAATACTGATAAACTAATTTTGAAGTCATTTTAAACTTTCAAGTGAGAACTAGCGCGTTCCTCACCGGGCCGAGGAAAAATCTGGTATCTTCTTTAGTCAGTCCAGATTTCAGAATTGCAAATTTTGCCGCATAAAAATCCTTTAAAAATCGAGTATTAATTTGACTGCAGTCATTAATAAGCTTACTGACCAAAGTTAGGTGTATGGACAGTAATAATAAATAATAAAACATGATGTAAGAATACTAACAATATCAGCACACGATGAACAGGCAATGTGAAACTGATAATTGACGTAGTAGCTGAAGACGCTAGTCTCTCAAAAGACATTATTTACCTCTATCATTCCCACTGTTAATAATAAAAAGCCTTAAGTATGATGCTAATGCATATGTTTTTCGGACTTTTCCATCACCCACTCTCGCTGTCAAACTAGCTTTTGTCGGTAGGCCTAATTAATTCACAAAAATAAAATTGTCAAAATTGTATACTTTTATCTAGACGCTTAATCTGTGGGCCTTGATGTAATGAAACAAAATAAGTCTTAACACATGATGATCTCATAATTATTTATTAATTCATATAATTCTTTTAGTTGCGAAATTGAATTAGAGACATCATCGGAGTCCCTAATTTAACTTAGCAAAACAGCTTAGCCTAAATTATAATAATATGTACAGAATGAAATCATCATATGTTAAGATTTATTTCGTTTCGCTACATTGAGGTACACAAATTAAGCCTCTAAAATTCCACAATTTAAACAATATTATTTTCATGCATTTTGTTCCTAATATAGGCCCAACCTGTACCTTTCATGTCCACGTATTGTGTAATATAGAATACTCCTGTATCATATTCTCACAGATTCGATATTCTCGTGGCAATGTGATTTTTGGCTATGACATACATAAAACCCAACGCTTACCACCCCCAACCCCGCCCACCCACCTCACTGTCCCGATTCATATCTCATGAGATCTGCTTGGACATCAGATCAAGAAACCATGCCTCTATTTTTAGATTCCCACCCCACCCCTTACTGGTTACTTCCCATGCCGACGCTGTAGCCGTGACGTGAAAGCGGATGGCAAATAGCCTAACCTTTGTTCCAAAAAATGTCCTGTTTATTACTGAGTATACTAGAAAGGTGCAATGTGGGAAAAAATGTCGACATTATAATACCTGCGCATGTAGGTACCCTAGGGGTGTATACTTCCAAACTACATAATGAACTCCCAAACAGTTACATAGGCTATGTGAAACTTCTAGTTGACTGAAACACTGCTAATTTCATCAAGTCTTGTGATCAGTGGCTCGATCCGTTTCTACCTCTGCACCGCCCATTTCTAGCTAATCCACGCACGCTTTGCCCATGTTGGATTCGATCGACCTTGAATAACAAGAATCACGGCAATATCAAGGTAACTATGCATGGAAGTTGTTGAATATTTTGAAAATAATTTGACTGGGTTCTTTTGATTCCTATGGCAGCAATGGCCAACAGCGAAGTTAGATTAGTTTAAAAATTGTCAACAGAATGTTTATTATATAGTAAATCCATCAAAGGCATAGAATGTGTAAGCCTACACTTGGCGGACTATTATTCCAGCATTATGGCGGAGTGCTTCTGTCTTTTATGATTGTGCCGTCAGCATATGTGTGACGTAATATCCTATGATGTCATATACTTAATAAACAGATCGGATTCATCCATCTTAAATGGTTCCCAATCACATGGCTTGCAAATAACCTATTGCATAACAGGCTACACATGGTACAAGAGAATCAAAATTTTACCTGATTTTATAACTTATAGTGTTTTGTTAGAGACTGTTAACCTGGAGAGTAGGCTTGCACAATTATTCGATTAATCACGATTATTCTTTAAGATATAATTGTGGACGATTACAAAACTAAATAATCATTGAATCTCCAAGACTGTTGTTTTTCAAAATGCAATGTAACATTAGTATTAGTAGCCTAGGATTCTATTAGGACAAGGTGTTAAATTTCCAAACAAGCTTCTCTAATAAAGGGGATGGCATTATTTTAAGTATATTTCAAGAAAGAGTTGAAATCAAGTCTCTAAAGTGTTTAAAACTTATAGACACTACCACGAAAATTGAACAACTTTCTTGTACGATATCTTGCCGCCTTTGTTTAATAATCATTTCAAAAACACGATTGCGGTGTGAAATTTTTATATATATATTATCATTGTGTGATGGTAACCGAGTCTCAGAGGATCATACTTTAAATTTGATCGCAGTAAAATGGGTACCCGTTTAATAGCAGGAACGGTTATGATAATGCGCCTCAAGCTTCCATTAGCGTATGAAATCTCGCGAGAACATGTCATTCACCTCCAAATGCAAGAGTCATTTTGTTGCCAACATAAGTAGTGATCTCCCACATTTTAACACTCAGGGTTTCAAGCTAATTTTCTCACACATTTAATTCCACTTTGGATCACTTTTATGTTGGTCGCTTACATTGGGCCAGGCAAGGCTTGCATGATATTGTCCTAGGAGGTATCGCGATATATTGTGGTGAGAAAATCACGATATTTCGATATATCGTATAGTCTATTTTATGGTATATGAATTCATGAGGTGAATTAGTCTTGGGTTGAGTTGGACTGCATGGTTTGGCGTAAGTAGATATATCGGCTTCGCTATGAGTTTTCATATAAGTTTTAACCGAATATGACTTCTAATTGGTAGATTTTAACAAAAACTTTAAATGCAGTCGCCAAGCTGCTCAAAGAATGATCGTTAATAAGACGAAAATAGGACACAATTTATAAATTTGTGAGGCCTTACACATTGACTTAATGTATACCCTGAGTGAAACTATTACATTGGACAACCTAAATGTTGCGTACTCTGTTATAATCATCATTTATTACATCAAAATTAATCCAAAAAATTTGACATTTCATGTCGTCTTTGTGAAAATGTACAAATCACGTGATATTAGGAATGCACTTTAGATCCATAGATATCTAATGTTTAGATCTGATCCGCACTTACCGAATACCCATTTACCAATAATAGTTGGCCTTCAGAAACATCTCTGATAGTTCACCTTGCAGGCTAAAGCGTGTATACCGTCTCATTTAGCTATCACATTTGTGAACGCAGCACCTCTCGCCTCCAAAATCAGGAGAGCGAGCAATATCATGTGTTTTATATATTTTACTAATAATAGTTAGCCTTCAGAAACATCTCAGATAGTTCACCTTGCTGGCTAAAGCGTGTATACTGTCTCATTTAGCTATCACATTTGTGAACGCACCACCTTCGCCTCCAAAAACACGAGAGCAAGCAATATCACATAATTTATATATTTTCGCGACGCCATTTATTGTCAAATTTAGGATTAATTTTGATTTTATAAACCATGCTTATTAAGAAATATACAATATTTATACCATCCCAGGTAATACTTTCACTCACGCGATCATGGTTTTGAGGTATACAGTACGGCGGCAAGAAATTGTACTGGTAAATTGTGTTAAATTTTTGTATTATTGTCCATCTTTTAAAACAATTTTAAAGAATGAACTTCAACTTTTTCTTGACCTATTCCTAATATAAGCCCACCCCTCTCGCAAAGATGTTAGTTTGGAAATAAATTGAACAGCTTGCCGTAATAGAAGGCTATGCTACAAACACATGACAAATAAGCAGAATACGACGTGACAGTAAAATTTTTGCGATATTTCGATTTTTTTTTCAAAATCATATCGTAAAAAATTGTGGCTGGGAAAAAAATCACTACTTTCGATAATATCGGATAATCGTGCAAACCTAGGCCAGGCCTGCCAAATTGTAGTGATATTCTGTTTGGAATTCAGTACTCTAATTGGTTGTAATAGCAATTCTAAACACCTATTACTATCTGGCAATTAGACTTGAGGCAGTTTTAGTGGTTAGCGATACCAATTTTCATTCTTATAGCGGTATGTTACCAATTCTCATTCGAATTAAAATAACAGTTTGTAGGATTTATAAAATTATTATCAATACCAGCCGTTGAACTAGTCGTAATATTTCTGGTTACATACCATTAAAATTTGACTAAAGGATGCATTTTTTTTGTCATATTACATGTTCTAGGAAAGGGGAGCATCCAATATAATCGAGTACAGTCTTTGAGCACATTTTTTTTGTCAACTTTCATAAAAAAAATAAACGATACCACAGAAATTCAACGGTACAAATTCTCACCGCCTTACGACTATGTTTAATGTATACCTCAAAACAGCATCGCGGAAGTGAAATTATTAAATTGGAGCGCCTAAATATTGCGTATCCATTAAAAAAATCCCATTTTAACCTAACATCATATTTGACCGATTCAAAAGTCACATCTGTGTATCATTAAGATATATACCGGTGCAGGTGTAATGTGCCAATATCGAATTTGCGCCTTTGGTCAATGCCACACGGACCAATATCAGATTTTATATTGGTGCACCCATTGGTCAACAGCACAGGGGCCATTATAAAATTTGACAGCGGCACATGGCAACAATATCAATTGAGCATATACTCGTGCCAATATAAAGCAGTATGATTTTACCCAAATTTCTGATTGGCTGCTTGTACAGAGCCTTTAATTAATGGTCAAGTTCACCTTTTATTTGCTCAGGCCTTACCAAAGGCAAAATGTATAGAGGTTTTACTCAGGTGTTACATAAGGTTGTATCATCTCCATTGGTGTGAAAATATCAAAGAAAAGTGAAATGAATGCAAACTATTGACCAGATATTGACCGACACAATAAATAAAACACAATAATTCATAAGCTTCTGTATATTACATTTTAAAAAAAAAACTTGAATAAACCGGTACAATATATAACCTACAAAATCAATTAGACTGTTGAAATAATAATAATAATGCAAAATAGAACACATAATATCAAACCTCATACAAATGCCTGAGTCAACACAAATGCACCAATTAGTGGGAAATCAGAAATTTATCTAGCATGATATTGTTTCATATCGGCACAAACATAATACTTGATATTGATTCCCTGCTCCGTTGACCAATGGGCGCGCCGATATTGAAGTTAATATTGGTCCTCTGCACCGTTGGTCAACAGGTGTGCCAATATAAAATTTGATATTGGACCTGCGCAGTTGACCAACATAAAACACTGATATCAAATTCCATATTGGTCACTGTATGTGCCATTACCAACTTGCTCAATGGCGCAAATTGGATATTGGCGCATTACACCAATATACGCACACATTTAATATATTTATTATTTTACAAAATATAAACCTGTCTGCTTAGCGCATATATAAAATGCATATAATCTATAAGTAAGTTATCATTGATTGGAGAGCAGTCATCAAATGAAGGCGTGGCATAAACGAAGAGCAATGCATCCTGCTTTCTGATTTGCTATAAGCTTATTCTATATTGCGTCATTCAGACCAGGGATAAGCGTGCAACAATGACCATTGGGCACGCTCAAACAAACGCTATTATTTAAGCATGAATCACTTAATGATGTCTTTGATAGACTTACAACTCAACAAACATTATGCTGAATATTTTGAAACTTTTGGGAGCGCTTGCTGCCTATGACAGTCAAATTAGTTTCAAAATATCCAATAGATTACTTGTATGAGTACCTTGAAACTGGGAATTTATAAATATTCAAACAACGAAGATTTGTCCAACACTCACGTCGTTGATAAATGTATATTTTTTTATCAGGCGGTCGTGAGGTCAAAGGTTTCTATTTTTGAAGGAATGTTGCTGAAAGGCATTGATGTTTGTGTTTTAGCTTGTGAAACTAAAATTGGCACACGTCTTCGGGACCCCATGGGCAAGCTTCCACGATCCCTCCAGTAAACCCAGAGTTATTTACATTTTGAAAACAATGTTGCTGATGGCTGTTGTTTTAGGATTTTCTGCAAAAATTAGAAAGCTGTTGCTGTAATGCTTTATCTTTTTACCCAAATGTATCTAGCGACGCTAAACACTGGTCAAAATATTAAGCATGGTTCTGTGCGCGTGCGTGCATGTGTGTGGGTGTAAAAAAGCCATGGACTAAGTGGAGTGCGGCTACATGGACGGATGTGCGAATGGATATTTTTTCTATTTTATTTTTGTGGAAAAGTAACCTTATAATATGTGAAACTAATGGTAAATTTTGGAAAGTAATTCTTGTGGCTTTGTATAGCCTATTATTGTATTATTACATTCATGAAATCTGAGATAATTGCGACGATCTTGTCTGAGCTATTCAAAAGCCCTATAAAAATGCTTAAACCAAGTGTGGAATGCTAGTCTCTAAAAAATAAAAAATTAATTAATTTTATCTGCGATCAATCAACAAATAAGCTGTAAAGTGACTACGAGACTAAGTGGGATGAATCGTCCCGGGGCGAATCATCCCTGGTACGAAACGTCCATGGGGCGAACCATCCCGTTTAAATGGAACAAATCGAGCAATATGAAAAATGGGACGAACCGACTCTGACGATTCGTCCCTGGTACGAACCATCCCGGAAATGTTCCATATGCCTAGTTCGGGTCTTTTCTGTTATGTAATTCCCATCCCTCAGATTCATATCGATCCTCCAGGCGAACCTCCTAATGAGAGTACAGTGACACTGTAGACCCGACAGTAGTATAGCGGTGTGGTAGACGAGAATTGTGATTTGTCAAGAACTCTGTGACATCCTCACATCCAGGTGGACATGGCGGCCTATTTGTTACACAGGTGATATTTGACCATCATTTGGAAATGACTCGGTAGCATATTGCGCTCGCCCACTAGGCAACATCTAATTTCATATTATTGGTCATATACTAATATGTGGTTAACCAGGGTTCATACAGCTGGCAGATTTTCTTATTCAAGGAATTTCCAAGGACTTTCAAGACTTAAGAAGTTGATTTTTCAAGGGCTCAGAACCAGCATCCTGGACAAAGTGAGGATATGCCACTGGTGCAAAATTTCATACAGCTTACCTTTAGAACCTTTCAAACTACAGTTTGAATTTTGGAACTTACTCGGTTCCAGGTGGATTTTCTCAGTCAAATTGCCAATCAAATTTTCCTAAATCTTTATTTACATCAGTACGTGAACGTTTTGCAGAGAGTAAAAATCACATGGGAGGAAATATTGATTTTCAAGGGCTTTTCAAGGCGGATTGGTTAATTCCAGTACTCTTCAACACAAATTTCAAATTTAAGGCTTTTCAAGGCAGATGGCAAAATTCAAGGGCTTTTTAAATTTGTACGAACCCTGTTAACAAATAAACCTACCTGAATTTGAATTAAAATCTCACAGGCGCTCATGTCGTGGCCCATACATATGTATATCACAGGCATTTGAAGTTTACCCTCATATTTCATATTATTAGCATATTTCATATTACTACTATATATATAATAGCGAGCACCAAGCGAGCAGCCGAAGGCTGCGAGGAGCAAGCGAGCTGTATAGATAACGGGTGTACGTATGTGAAAATGAATGTATTCCTTTAGAAATTTACTATACTAAGAGGTTGAAAAAGTTGTCTCGAAAATCTGGATGTAAATCAAAAGGGACGTAACTCGATATTTAAAGGGATACATCTAAGCATAAGTGCAACCTACAAATCTGCGCGCACACAAGCAAAGCGCTAATAACTGCTTATACAGCGTACTTACCGGTACACATAATAAGAAAAATACTGATAAACTCTTCTGAAGTAGTTTTAAACTTACAAGCGAGAGCTAGGGCATTCCTCATCGGGCATAGGGAATGTATGGTCATTAATAACAAGTGCCAAGCGAGTGGCCGAAGGCGTACACTGTATAGATAATGGGTGTGCATATGTGAAAATGAATGTATTCCTTTAAAAATATATACTATACTAAGAGGTTGAAAAGGTTGCCGCGAAAACCTGAATGTAAATCAGAAGGGGGGGTAACTCGACATTTAAAGGGATACATCTAAGCATCCGCAAAAGCTGCAAATCTGTGCGCAAAGCGCTAATGTATGTATGTATGTATTTTTATTTTATTGACGCACTGGCAACGTGCGGCTTCAATTTCCATGTGCTAACTTAGCCGACAGTGCTGCACCCGTTAGTTTAATTTGTTGATCACCATCTCCCGGTCGGGGGATCGAACCGTCATCCTGCAACTCCGCATAGCATCAGCAACCAGGCATCTTTCCACTGGACCACCGCACCAAGACTAAAAGTCAAGGATTGGCCGACCAGCTTTCACATGTCTGATATACTGACACACTGACGATTCATATGGGACTATCTGTGGATGCATCTGTCACAATCAATCCTAGGCTTTTACGCCTATTGTACTCTGACTCCAGCACGGCTCTGGCAGTATATGTATTTTTATTTTATTGACGCACTGGCAACGTGCGGCTTCAATTTCCATGTGCTAACTTAGCCGACAGTGCTGCACCCGTTAGTTTAATTTGTTGATCACCATCTCCCGGTCGGGGGATCGAACCGTCATCCTGCAACTCCGCATAGCATCAGCAACCAGGCATCTTTCCACTGGACCACCGCACCAAGACTAAAAGTCAAGGATTGGCCGACCAGCTTTCACATGTCTGATATACTGACACACTGACGATTCATATGGGACTATCTGTGGATGCATCTGTCACAATCAATCCTAGGCTTTTACGCCTATTGTACTCTGACTCCAGCACGGCTCTGGCAGTATATGTATTTTTATTTTATTGACGCACTGGCAACGTGCGGCTTCAATTTCCATGTGCTAACTTAGCCGACAGTGCTGCACCCGTTAGTTTAATTTGTTGATCACCATCTCCCGGTCGGGGGATCGAACCGTCATCCTGCAACTCCGCATAGCATCAGCAACCAGGCATCTTTCCACTGGACCACCGCACCAAGACTAAAAGTCAAGGATTGGCCGACCAGCTTTCACATGTCTGATATACTGACACACTGACGATTCATATGGGACTATCTGTGGATGCATCTGTATGTATGTATGTATGTATGTATGTATGTATGTATGTATGTATGTATGTATGTATGTATGTATGTATGTATGTATGTATGTATGTATGTAGGTAGGTATTTCTATAGCACCGATTCCGAAATTAATCGCTCAAGGGTGCTTTACAAAATTAAAATTTTAAGAAAAAAGATGCGTTTTTAGAAGAGACTTAAAAGGTTCAAGTTTATCACAGTTCCAAATGTGTGCCGGGAGGTTGTTCCAGAGTTTTGGGCCAGCTTTTGAAAAGGCTCGTTGTCCAGCCATTAAATTACCGGGTGGTACACACAACAGTTGCTCGCTTGATCGCAGGGATCTTGGTGCTATTCTCTTTGTTATCAACGAACAGAGGTATAGTGGTGCAAGTCCATGCAGGCATTTAAAGACTAGAAGTGCAATTTTGTAGTTGATTCGCTCTTTAATGGGTAGCCAGTGAAGCTGTTTAAGTACAGGGGTTATGTGGTCATGACGGTGGGAATGTGTTACTAGTCTAGCTGCTACGCTTTGTGCTCTCTGAAGTCTGTGTAGTTGTTCGTTGGTGATGCCAGCTAGCAGTGAGTTGCCGTAATCTAGTTTAAATGTGATGGTGGTATGGACAAGTGACCTAATTGCATCCCCGCTAAGTAATTTCCGTATTCTATTAATGTCTCTAAAGTTCCGAAATAGTGATGCTAATAACTGCATATACAGTGTACTTACATGTACACATAGCCTAATAAGAAAAATAATGATAAAATAATTTTGAAGTAGTTTTAAACTTTCAAGTGAGAGCTAGCACGTTCCTCATCGGGCATAGGGAGAATCAGGGATCTTCTGAAGTAAGTCCAGATTCCGGAAGTGTAATTGCCGCATAAAAATCCTGCAATCATTAATAAGCTTACCTACCGAAGTTATGTTTATGGACAGTATGGTCATTAACAATAAATAATAAAACATGATGTAAGAATACTAACAATGTCTGAAAGCTGTGAACAGGTGATGTGAAACTGATAATTGACGTCATAGAGTAATGCGTCATGTGTGATGTAATAATGTGTTATGACGTAGTGGTTGAAGAGGCTAGTCTCTCAAAAAGACATTATTGACATCTATTATTCCCACTGCTACTAATAAAAAGCCTAGTATGATGACTGTTCCATCAGCGCACTCAGTGTCAAACTCGCTAATGTCTGTAGGGCTAATTAATTCACAGCAAAAATAAAATTGTTAAAATTGTATACTTTTATCTAGACACTTGCCAATTGAATTAGAGACAAGGGTCCCTAATTTAACTATTAGAGAAACCATGCCCCAATTTTTAGATTCCCCCCACCCCAACCCACCCCTTACTGCTTACTTCCCATGCCGACACTGTAACCAAGATGTAAAAGAGGATCGCAAATATCCTAACCTTTGTTCCAATAAATGTCCTGTTTATTAGTGAGTATATTAGAACGGCGTAATCGGGAAACCACCCCCTCGACATTATAATACCTAGGGACGTATACTTCCAAACTATATAATGAACTCGTAAACAGTTACATAGGCTATGTGAAGCTTCTAGTTGACTGAAACACTTCTTCTGCTAATTTCATCAAGTCTCGTGATCAGTGGCTCGATCGTCTCACTGTCGGATGATTAAAGTGTATGGAAAAATAAGTGTCGTCATTAATAATAAGCACAGAAAGCTGCCACGTCATACCACATCATCATGTAATAATAGAGGGATCCATTTCTATCTCTGCACCGCCCATTTCTAGCTAATCCACCCACGCTTTGCCCGTGTTGGGATCGATCGACCTTGAATAACAAGAATCCCAGCAATATCAAGGTAACTATACGTGGAAGTTGTTGAATACTTTGAAACTAATTTGTCTGGGTTCTGTTGCTTCCTATGCCAGCAACAGCCAACAGTGCCAAGTTAAATTAGTTTCAAAATTTTCAACAGAATGTTTATTATATAGTAAATCCATCAAAGGCATACAATTTGGGAAACAAGACTCACATTCGCAACAGCATTTCAATCAGGGAAGATTAATTAAATTCCTTGTGATATCAATTGTCATAAATAGTAGGCCTACATCAAGAATATGATAATAATTATTTAGGCCTTTAGGTCTGGTACTGTCGTTAAACGAATGCTTCATCATAGTATTTAATCTGGTTATAACATTTTGTTCTGATAAAGGACAATGAATCTTATTGTAGGCATATTCATAATTTCGTACATCCAGGCATCTTCAGATCGGCCGCCATTAAAGTTAGGGAAAACCTACTACATACTAAAGAGGACTGCCCATAGAAACGCAATTTAAATTTTCCACGAAGCTCAAACCATTAAATCCTGTATCTGAGAATCTGTAATAACCCACCCCCCCCCACCCCAGGTACCAGAAAACATCAAATCATGAGTGAATTTTGCAAGAGGTCAAGAAAATGTAATTAAGGTTTTACAGCCCATTGCTCGTAATGTTAAATTAGCGCACCTCCAAAAATGGCGTCGCTCCCAGGGTATTATGGGAAACTTGATTGTGATGATGTCATCGCGATTCTATGAATAGATACGTGTTCAGGATGTAGTGCTGCAATTTGTAATGAAATTGACACATCGGTAGAAGTACAATGAAAATAGATTGTGAGTAGTTACTAGTATATAAAGCCTGTTCCACATTACAGAGATATACTTACACGAACTTACACGAATCCTCTACTGACAGCAGGCATCAACAAGCCTTTAACATCAGGAATGGGCTGCATATATTTATGGTTCATTTTAGTGTTAAATATTACCTTGTTATTAACAATTATACATTGGCTACGTTATAATGATTCTGGAGTATAAATATTACAGATGGGTTCACAATCGTAGTTATAGCGCAATGGATGGCTTTCCCATAGCTTGTCTAGTCTAGATTTGAAGGAATTCACTGAGGGGGCACTGATAATGGATTCACGTAGTTTGTTCGATTGATCAGTACAGCGCAATGGGAAAGAAAACTTGGTCTTATTTTCTTAATTTTTATGCTGTGACCTCGTGGTATGCTATTTGTGTTTTGTCGCTCAATAAGGTCTGCAGTAACTTGCTCATATTTATTGCTAAGAATTTTATATAACTCGATCATGTCGCCACGCAATCTTCTAAACACTAATGTTGGTAATTTTAACTTTTGGCGGTGTACATGATGTGGTAGATTATGCATACCAGGAAAAAGTTTGGTTGCCCTTCTTTGGACATTTTCGATTGCATTTATGTGCTTTTTCAGATACGGAGCCCAAACCACATCAGCGTATTCAATATGCGGCCTAACAAGAGATTTGTAGAGATGTTTAAAGTTTTCTTTATCTAGATAGTCAAATGTTCTCCTAATCAGTCCCATTATTTGGTTAGATTTGTTTATTTTTCTGTTTATATGTTCATCGAAGCATAGTTTATTGTCTATTATGATACCTATATCTTTTTCACTAGATTCCATTGTATAAGTGTGTGGAGATTGTTGATATCCACATACTTTTGCATTTATCTGGGTGGAACCTCAATTGTGAATTATCAGTCCTTGAACACAGAGTTAATATCATTTTGCAGGGTGTCGCAATCTTTTGGGTTGAAGATTGATCTAAAGAGTTTAGTGTCATCTGCAAATAAAAAGATCTCAGACCCACTACTGATTACATTGGGAAGATCATTAATGTAAATTATAAAGAGTAATGGCCATAAAACTGAGCCCTGTGGTATACTGCTTGTTATGTCTGTTGGTTTAGATATGATTCCATTTATAACTACTTGTTGCTGCCTTCCAGTTAGAAAGGATTGGATCCAGTTTAACAAATTACCTTCTATGCCGTATGCAGTTAGTTTTTTAATTAGACATTTATGTGGAACCTTATCAAATGCTGTCATGAAGTCGCAGTAAATCACATCAATCATACCAGTCAGTAGCCACTTTTCAAGAACAGTCAAAGGTTGGGGAACTGTTGACAGATCGCTTATAAAACCATACTGTTTTTCTGATAGCATATTATTAATCCTAAGATGTTCCATGATCGTGTCTTTGATAACAGATTCCATTATTTTACAAACAACAGATGTTAAGCTAATTGGACGGTAATTGTCTGGTTTGGTTTTATCTCCTTTTTTGAAAATTGGTGTAATGTTTGCATTTAACCAACATTGTGGTAATGTTCCCAGGCCTAGCGATTTATTAAAAAGAATTGATAGTGGCAGGCTTAGTTCATGGTTTAGTTCATAAAGGAATCTTGGATGTCGTTTATTAGGCCCGGGGGACTTAGGTGTTGAGATTCACAAGTTTTTTTCTTACAATTTTAGGTGTGATCTTTAAGTCATTCGATCCCAGTGACACCATATGGCGTCATAAAAAATAATGTCCTTCGATCCCAATGATGCCATATGGTGTCATGAATTTTAGCTAAGACATGTCCGCTCAGGAGGTGTGTCAGTAAAACGAATGCTCATTGGTGAAAACTAATTTCACCAGCCAATAGAAAATTCTCTGACCTTCAATCTTGTACCTCATTCATATTCATGTTCAGTACAAAGATTTATGGGAAATTTGCTTTTACTTCCGACATAAATAACAGCGAAAATATGCATGTTTCATTTGTTCGCTAGCCAACTTTGGACGATTCGTGCCGCTAATTTTTACCGATTTAAATTAATTTGAGACAGGATTTATCAGAGCATAGTTATTTTTCCTAGCTGGATTCGTCAGAATTCTTGCTTTTTATTATGAAAATCGTGATATTTTGATAGTCGATGACGTTCAGAAATACGAGATCGCCATCTTTGATTTGAATTCATATTTTAGCGGTCACTATATTATCCGACTCAATCCTCTAAATAATAGTCAGATTTATTAAAATCTTCACTGACAGCAGCATTATAAGAGATTTTACTAACGTAAATTGAAGATTTTGTAGTTTCGTTATCGAAGTAGCGAGAAATTAGTTCAAGAAGACGAGCATATTTTAATAAATATTGAAGCGAGCAGGTTGTTTACAAAATTCCCGCTAAGATTTAGACCCGTGAGTCGAAATACTCGGTAAACGGGTAAGGCCGAGTCCACTAACAGGTTCCTACATTCCTCGACAGAGATCGCGGAGTCGCTGGACTGTTTGGATAAAACATGCACGTTACGTCATCAGCTAATGAGCAATAGAAATTGTTATTTTTAGAGAAATTTAGTATTTCGGATTTCCTGTGCTTTGTAGACAAATTCTCGTGATTATATTGAAAACAATGTTTGAAATTAATTAACTTAATGGGCAGCAACTCAGATATTCAGTGATGGATTGAATTTTGACAAATTACAAAACTATACTAGGTCAACTGATAAGGTCATCGTGGTTGACTCTTCATAGCCTATCAGAGAATGGACATGTCAAACTATGCGACGTCACATGTATAGGAATTTCGATGAAAAATTGAGAATTGTGATGCAAAGAATGGCAAATTGAGACAGTGTAATTATAACTATTGGAATTTTGTCACTTCACATTTAGAATTGAATTGTATTATGGGGTAGAGGTGTGTGTGTGTGGGGGGGGATGTGGGGTGGGTGTTATTGTCTGAAAGCGGTACACACACAATTTGAAAATGAGTTGTTCTGAGAGGTTATTGCCTGCATTCTGGCTTATATGGTAAACAACACATTTATCTTGCCTCCAAATTTTGCTTATAATTCAACAGTATTTTTAATATTTTCAAGTAGGTTCTAACACCCCACTTTAATCCTTTATTCCTCATACCAGCCAAAAACAGCTTCTGCAGTGGCTTTGAGAAATGTCCATTTGCAGACGAGGAGATTTTTTGAAAATTTATCACTGGAATGACTGGCTCTATAACCGGCCCAGTCATTCCCGTGATAAATTTTCAAAAATAGTCTTCTTGGTCTGAAAATGTCATTTTCTATGAGAAAATTGAAATTTTCTTGAACAAATTCAGGGGTTAAAGGGTTAACATTCATATCAGCCAAAAATGGCTTCTGAAGTGGTCTTGAGAACTGTCCCCATTTGCAGACGAAGAGAAGACTATTTTTTTTTAATGTATCACTGCAATGACTGGCTCGATAACTGAACCAGTCATCCCAGTGGTAAATTATCCAAAATAGTCTTCTTGGTTAGCAAACATGGCAAATGGAAATTTTTTATGAAAAAATTAAAACTTTCTTGAACAGATTTGAGGGTTCATTTAGCACTCATATCAGCCAAAAACTGCTTTTGAAGCGGTCTTGAGAAGAGTCCACTTGTAGACCAAAGGAAGACTATTTTTGAAAATTTACAACTGCAATCACTGGCTTGATAACTGAGCCAGTCATTCCAGTGGTAACTTTTCAAAAATAGTCTTCTGCAAATGGCCATTTTATGAGAAAATTTAAAACAAATTCGAGGGTTAAAGGGCTAATATGTAAATTAACAGTCCATGATGTCCATCTAAGGCAAGGCCATTGACTGATCCTCCCAACATAAAATATAACATGTGGCATAGCAGTGTAATGTTAAAAGGACTTCGGGCATATAAGTAAAAAACAACAAATTAACTTTGTTTATTTTTATTTATGTTTTATTTTTCCAGGTAGCACAGACAGTTCACTGGTCAGACAATTAGCGATTCTTCTAAATAATAAGTCAATCTAACAAACGATAGCCATCATAGCCACTGTGGATGAATCCTATGTGTCGATCAAGTATATGATGTCATAATCAATTATGTCACAGCATGTAGGCTGACATCACAATCATAATTGGAATAGGCCGTCAGTTGAACAAATTCTTTACTACCAACAGCCCTCTCAGTCAAATTAGTTTCAAAATATTCAATATGTTTGCTCTATACTTACATGTACCATGCTATTTGGATTCAGGGTTCAAAGTATATAATTTGATCCCAACATGCGCTGAACATAGACAGAGCTTAGCCTAGAGATCAGTGGGGCATGGCTAAATCCATTTCTTCACGTGTGTGTGTGCATGTGTTTACTTAGTTCTTGAGTATGATGTATTTAAAACATAGAACCCTGCGATTGACAAACATTGACTCAATATTATATTTCTCAATGTTTGTAATTCAATTGTAATATTTGAAAAATATGTACATGCAGTAAGGAATCATTATCTGTATATGTAGCATCCACAACTACAGTAAAACATGTATTAAGAGACAGGCCTGTCAAAATTGAAAATGTGCGTAACCCATTTTTGGGTTATGCAGATTTATTTTAGGTAACCCATTTCGTTTTGTGTAACCTTTTCAACATATTTATGTACAAAATACAAAAACTGTGTAACCCAAAAATAGGTTACGCCAAGAATCTTTGCATAAACTCTGCGCAAACTAAAAAATGGGTTTCACAATTTTGACATGCGTGAGAGACCACCAAACATTGCCAAAGGAAAATATTAATTGAAATAGTTAAGAATGGGTCCAAGTATGCCAAGAATAGTTCCAGTAGGTTGAAGCAATTCCGATATCCAATCAAAAGCTTAACCTAGCAAAGAGTACTATAAGCAGTGACCTTGACATTTGACATCAATCAATACCATTGAGCTGCTGAATATTGACAAAACAAATGTGATACGCTAAAGTTTTGACGTAGACAGACAAAAGATTTGACAAAGCGGTACTGAGAGATTTATACTAGTTGCGACTAACAACTAAAAGAACCTTTTTACCAAGTTCAGGGACTTTGATGTCATGACCTCAATGTCACTGTGCTGCATCCAGTTGATATTGGTCCAAGTTAATTTCCAATATGGTGAATTAATCCTGGTGTAGTAAGAATGTGTTGGTAATATGTGACTGGGTTCTAGTACGCTGTGTTAACCCTTTCACTGACAAATCTCTGAAAGAGTAAATTCTTTGCGATAGAAAATTAATTTCACTGAATATTTAAAAATTAATTTGACTGGAAGCCGTTGCTGCCTAAGGCAGCAACGGCTTTCAGTCAAATTAATTTCAAAATATTCAAGTTTTACTCTATGGTTGCCTTGAAAATGAGATCTGAGAAATTTATAAGTGAAAGAGGGAACACTAATCCTCTCTCGGATCAAGGCATATTGAGTGTTAATAACTACGTAACTGCACAATTGTTTGTAATGTTACCGCTTATTGTTTCTATATAAACATTGCGACTGTGTCTCTCCACCTTTCCATTCGATCGGGGTGGGGTGTGTGTTGTGCTGTGTTGTAGATTCATTTTCCCCAGTCCCAAACCGAGATTTGTAAGTTCTGAAACCACAGGGAGCGGTCAATGGCAGGGATGCAAAAGCAGCCACTAACCACAGCAACCCTCTTACCATTGTACCACCCAACCGAGCGGTCAGTCTCTGCATTAATTATTCATTGTCGTCTCTTGTCATTGCACATGCACGAGTGACCGTGCAAGACCACTGTACAGACCGCTTTTAGCCTGCTTAATTAATCAACCCTTTACCAGTTTAGCCCCAACATTTGTTCATGAAAGTTTCAATTTTCTCATTGAAAATGTCCATTTGAAGACAGATTATTTTTGAAAATTTATCACTGGAATGACTGCCTTAGTTATCGAGCTAGTTATTCCAGTGGTAAATTTTCAAAAATCGTCTTCTATTGGTCTTGACACCTCTCAATAGCACTACAGAAACTACTTTTAGCAGACTTGACTTTTACATGGTTATTTGCAAAATGTATAATAGATTGTGGCAAAAGCAACAAGGTCAATCATTGATTGCAGACTTTCGCTCTCCTATTTTTGTTACTTTTTTGGTTAAAACCTTTCAGATTTTTCGAATCATCCATATTTTTTCCTAATTTTCTTTGTATCATGCATACAGTTGTGGAATCCTAGTGGATGTCACATCCTGTCATGTATTAAAAGTGAGCCAAATCACACTAGTAATTTTCAAGATATGCACTGATCCAGAATTTGATCCAATTGAAGCTCTACTATTCAGATCACGACTAAAGGCTGGAAATCCTCTTGAATGGCATATTCTTTTGTAGAGTTAAAATTTGAGCAAGATCAGATAGTAGTTTGAGACACATCCAAGGACCCACAAGCAGACAAACACACACACTGACAGACCCAAACGCAATACCCGCTTCCGCCTGGGTTCTAGTGATGAGGCGAGAATAGTAATCGCATCTCATTCAGCATTGACAGCAAAAATAATTTTGGAGGCTAACTGGTGAGCTGGGAAGTAAACATTTATACACTAACACTGTACTCATATTAGTAGGCATATTACTGTTGACTATTTAGAAACTACTAAATTGGACTGGTCGGTCTTGCTGCCTATGACACCAGATTTCAATCAAATTAGTTGCGACGCAGGGAAGTTCACAGATCAGGACTGACATATGTATATTGATGAACTTTAGCACAGAAATCTGCTTCAATATGTGCATACATGTAGCAAGTGGAATATTTACTAGGTTTATGCAATACAGATAGAGTTGAACAAGTGATGACAAATTTAAGAGAAAAGAAATTGGAACAAATCAACAGCCAGTGACTAATAAGATCGAAAATATACAATGAAATGAATTTATTTTGGCGTCATTTAGAAATATAGTTGATTAGTTGGCGATAGGGAAGACTTCTGTAGTCCTTGGAACAAGATGACAGTAGGTAGATGTTTACAGGCATGTTGATGTTCAAGTGTCTAGGTCGAGTGAGACTGCAGGAAATTCCGATTTCCCTTTCTCCGAGATCTAACAATACTCACCATTCTGTTACTTCTGATATACAGCTGGCCTTGACAGCTGGCTCTAGGACTATAGACGTAGAAAGCTTTACCGACTCCTTGGAACCGGGTACTCAGCTCCCAACTGCCGAGTACGCATCTACCATAGAGCTCATATTGTTTGCATAGCCACCAAACAAGAGAAAACCATGGCTTGCCTCCGTGGGGCTGGGAGGCTGGGTCCGTAACAGAATGGTGAGTATTGTTAGATCTCGGAGAAAGGGAAATTGAAATTTCCTGCATTCTCCTTTGATCAATACTCACCATTCTGTTACTTCTGATATACACCAGATTTGATCAGTAACCTGGTGGGAAGGGGCAAGCCATAAATGCTACTTTTGCCCCTTGGAGAAAGATTTAGACTTAACAACTTGACTAACGGAGACCTAAAAGGACTGTCAAGTTATCGGAACAGAATCACATTCGCGTCAATGCCCCCCCCACCCCCTTTTTCTCCTAAGAAAAGGGAGAGAACTCACGAACATGTATCTCGCCTGAAACACAAATATGCCAAGAGGGTTAACTGTTCCTTGCATATCCACATGTATTAGCCTGGGAATGAGCATGAATATATAAGATGAATGAACATGATATATAGACATAATACAAAAAACTCTCACTAATGAATTACCTTATGATAATTGGACTGCAGACATACCGCCTCCAACCATTCACTGGTCCGGCCATCAGTGACACAATCTGGTTGTCATCCTCACGCTCGACCATGCATGCTTTAGGTTCTTTTCTTACCAAAGTGAAAAAAGGGTGAAAAGCAGTGTGGTCACTTAACTATCGTCTCAAAACAGCTAAAGTGAGTGGATTGGCTGAGTCTGACACATCCCTCATATAGTAATCCGTAAATGAGGACTCACAGTGCCATTGTGCAACGGCCATGATGTCCTCTAACGGAACACCACTGTAAAGGGCGGTCGAGGCGGCTATTGCTCTAACATTGTGTGCCCTTGCGCCTTGCACCTGGTGCCCAGTCGCCATCTCATGAGTAGTCTGAATGCATTCGACTACCCAACGAGCGATAGTATCCATGGATGCGGCGCCATAAGGCTTCTTATGGCAGATCCACAGATGTCTATCGTTCGACCGTAACGAGTCAGTCCGTTTTCTGTACTTAGTCAAAGCACGGACCGGGCACCAGACACTGGCATTGCGATCAAACCTAGTTAACTTCGGTATTATGATCGGTTTTCCGGGATATCTAAAAGATTGATTCTTTGACATAAACTCTGCTCTTGGCAGAAGACGCAGACCCTCTCCGGAGACAATAAATCGGTCCCTCTCTGCCGAAAGCGCATGGATCTCACTGCGCCTTCTAGCTGAGGAAGCTGCCAATAGAAAGACTGCCTTTAGAGTCAAATGCTTTAGACTAGCCGAACGCAACGGTTCGAAAGGGTGCTTGGCCAGTACATTAAGCACTAAAGATAGACTCCAGGCTGGAATGACTACCGGTTGTCTCGGTCGGAGATTGCTCATTCCCTTCACCATCACATTTAACTGGGCCACCTCTGGACTATCCCTGTTGGCTAGACAAGGGATAACGGATACCAAAGCTGACTTGTATCCAGCAATTGTGACGGGAGCTAGTCCTGAAAAGAACAGCTCACAGAGAAAGTCTGCTATTTGCTGAATAGTGGATTGAAAGATATCAATACCCTTTTCTTCACACCAGTCTGCAAATCTGTTAACCTTGTTGTTATATAACTTGAAGGTTGACCTCCTTCTCGCAGCCACGATGAAATCAGCAGCTTGTCGAGAAAAGCCTTCCGACGTGGAACGTTGTTTGATAACATCCACGCAGTCAATTTGAACATTTCGGGACGCTCGTGTAAGAAGCGTCCCTTGGCCTGGGAGATTATGTTCGGAATCTCGGGCAACTGCACTGGGTTTTCCACCAGCAGATCTAGCAGATCCGTGAACCACGCCCTGCTTGGCCAATACGGCGCTATTAGCAAGACCAGACACGGTTCCTCCCTGATCTTCACCAATACCTTCGGCAGAAGAATGGTGGGTGGGTACGCGTAAGCGTGCATCCCTCTCCAGCTTATCGCCAGAGCGTCTGTATCAACGGCATTTGGATCTGGAATCGGCGAGACATAAGTCATGATTTGAGCATTTTCCCTTGTGGCGAACAAGTCCACGTTGGGTTTGCCCCAATGCTCGGAGATCCTTCGCAGAACTGGAGGGTTGAGGGACCATTCTGTTGGCGGAATTCTCTGTCTGCGAGACAAAGCATCCGCCAGAATGTTCAATCGGCCAGGAATGTGAGCTGCTTTCAAAACAACCGAGTAATTCCTGCACCATTGAATCAAGTTCCACACTTTGATACAGTGTGGGTGACCTGGTCCCGCCTTGGCGATTTATGTATGATACTACCGTCGAGTTGTCCGACCGTATCAATATCACCCTGCCCCTGATCATCGGAAGAAACTCTTCCAACGCCAGTTCTACTGCCATCATTTCCAACAGATTGATATGCAGCCGACTCTCTTGGAGAGTCCATGTGCCCGAGACCTGGTGCTCTCCCAGGCAGGCACCCCACCCCTCCAGCGATGCATCCATGTACACAGACAGCTGGGGGTGGGGTAGGTGCAGCGAAACCCCTACTAGGAGATTCTGACGCTTTTCCCACCATACAAGATGCGACATTATCGGCTCCAAAACTGGTACCAGTTTTGACAGGGGTTCTGTTCTCTGTTTCCACAGAGACATCAGATACAACTGGATAGGTCTTCGCATTAGAGCAGCGTACGGGATCACCTGCTCCATGGAGACCATCATGCCCAGCATCTGAAGAAACCGCCTCACCTGAATGTGGTTTCCCACTCGAAAACTCCTGAGGATGGCTAACAGAGACACCACTCTGGGCTCTGACGGGTAAACCCTGCCCTCCTCGAGATCGAATCGCATCCCCAAATAAACGAAATGTTGAGTGGGCGTCAACTCGGATTTCTCCTTGTTGACTATCCAGCCTAGATCTGAAAGTAACTTCAGAGTCAGAGCAGTATCCACGTTCAACCTGGCTGCCGAGTCTGCCTTGATCAGCCAGTCGTCTATGTAGGTGTGTAGCGTCACGTTCTCTTTTCTGAGAAACGCTGTCACCGCAAGGACCACTCTTGTGAAAACCCTTGGAGCTGTCGACAGGCCAAACGGGAGAACAATAAACTCCCATACTTGATTCTGAAACGCAAATCTCAGAAACCTGTGACAACTCCTGTTCATCGGAATGTGGAAATATGCATCTTTCAGATCGATCGATACACACCACATTCCCTTCCTCAATCCTGCCATTACCGACCTCGGCGTTTCCATCTGGAACCGAGGCGTATGGATAAACCAATTTAATGGCTTGAGATTGAGTACGGGTCTCCATCCCCCTGTGCTCTTGGGGACAAGGAACATATTGGAATAGAAGCCTGGAGTATTCTGGTTCGCTGGTTTTATTGCTCCCTTCAGAAGCAAACCCGACACTTCGTTTTGAACGGCTTCTAACTTGTCTGGTTCCCGTGGTACGGGTGTCCAGACAGGTGCCAAAGACAGATTCTGCGGCGGAAAGTCCCACCACTCTGGCATGTACCCCTGGGATAACAATCCCAGGACCAGACTGTCTGATGTCACACCTCGCCAGGCCTCGACGAAACACATGAGCCTTCCACCCACCATAGACGCCTCGACGTCTAACGGGGTTGTCCGGCTCGCGGTCTGCTCCCCCCCCCCTTTCTTAACGAGAGAGAGAACCATTTCCGTCCTGGCTCGGCAGGTATAACTGGCACCGCTGTTCCTGTCGCACAGGTGCGGTCCAGGCGGATATGAAGGGAGCCGTCTTACCCTCAGGTACGATCCGCTCCCTTCTTTCCGCCCTTGGAGGACTTACCTTTACCCTTGCCCTTCCCACCTCTAGGGCGATCCGGAGCAACATTGGGGAGGGTAGGGGCCTCCACAACCTTCCCGGCTTTCTTAGCCGGCGGCGGCTGAGAAAATCCAGACGAAGCAGAAGTCGCAGCAGGCTTAGCTTTCGCCTTGCCTTTCTGCTTCTTCGAAGGTTGGCCAGCTAACGGCTTCCCTACAGCCCCTAGTGCGTGCGCTTGCCGCACTAGCTCCAGCTGTAGATTTACCGCCAACCAATTCTGCGCAATGCTGGCAGTGTCCTCTAGGATGGCCCGCGCCTGGCCACCGAAGATGCTAGGCCCTGTCAGGGGTGTCCCAAGAAGATGCTCCCTGACTGCCGTAGCCGGACGCATATGGTCAAGAACCATTTGCCTCCTGGACTTTGTCACACGCGCTTGCACCCTTGCCAGTGCGTCCATAGACAGCACCAAGCCGTCATTGACGCACGAAAGCGCCACAGGTGGCACAGGGTGGCCTCCCCATGCTTCAGCCCACACCGACTGAAGGCGATACGAATGGTTGACAGCACTCATAGCTGCCCTCACACCCTCATCGCATAGGGACAGGACTTCCTCCTGGTGTGCCTGGGACTTGTCCACAAGTGCCGGACCGGGGCCACCCGCTCCAGCACTCTGAACACCCAGAACCCATCGGTCATCCTCAGTGACCGACGGTACCACACCATATCTGTCGTATTCCCCCCTGCGGAATACGACACCTTGCCCGCACCTCCCTGGAGGCCGCAGGGAGCTGGCCCTTGGTCGTGAGCTGCTTGCTATAAATAGCATCCAGCAACTCTATGAACCGTGGATCCAGTCCAACCGACTGGATCCGGGCTGCGGGCAAAAGATCACCGTCCGAATCGATGCAACCGACGGACATGACGCATCCTCCTCGGCCGAAACCACAGACGGGTCAACCATGGCTAGCCAAGCCAGGGCCTCCGACCAGTCTACTTCCGAGGAGGACACACCCGTGAACACGTCACCCGTTGACGCGTTCACGGGCCTGCCAGTAGCGAGGAGCCGCGGCTGACACGCCAGGCACTCCGGTACGAAACGGTTCCGCCGCCACCCCATGAAACACACCAGTCCATGGGGTAGGTCCGCCCAGAAAACCGTGCGGACCCGTAGCAGACGCGGAACCATGGCCAGACACGGGTGCCAACGGCACCCCATGTCTGACCGCCGGACCAGACGAGATAGGTGAGTACCACGCCTGGCATGGCACACCAGTCACCGTATCAGCTGGTGTCAAACCAACCGTCACGGGACCGGTGCCTGGTACCAGATTGGCCTCAACCACGGGCGGAGCCGCTGCCCTGGCTTGCGCCAAGCCAGACAAATGGAGGACGGTTCAGTCCAGGACGGAATCGACCTTCATATTCTCCACCCGTGGCATCACAGGCCGCAGCAACCTCTCCTCCTCGGCCTCCTTGTCTTCAGATTCCGAAGAGTCGTCACTAGACGAGGAAACCGCGGAGCCATCCTGGTGGATGGCTCCCACACCTGACGGACCAGCCACCGCTACTGAACCACCCGGAGGTGGCCGCAGAGAGACAGAACCCGTCAGGCCGGAGCCCGACGGGACCGCCAGGGGGCCGTACGAGACGGCCCCCTCGGTAACCAGTCCAGAACAGGATCCGTACCAGGCATGGGGAGAAACTGCCCCCCCCCAACCTTCGGCAGCAGGGACGATACCAGCGTGGGCAGAACGCTATGCAGAAAACCCTGCATAGCCGGACCGAACCACGCCGGCGGTGCCATCTCCGCCACCCCCAGCTGGGGACGTGGAGCGCCCCCACCGGCCGAACCGGATGCTCCACGATTTACCTTCGGACCGCCTGACCCTGCGTCAGACCCAGCCACATCCTTCTGGGCAAGGAACTTTAACATCACTTCCACGGACCACACTGCACACACACTACACCTACTATCAAGGTTACATGGCGTACACCTAAAACACACATGGTCCATAAACAGGACCCGTACGAATTTGTGGCACACGTCACATGATGGCGGGGCTGGCTTGGCCTATAAATAAGCACAAACCTACAATAAGCAAGCGGAACGATACACAGATGGAAGGCAGACAATTAATTTTTAAATAATTTGACCATAAATTAACTGTAACCCTCCCGCACCCCACTCCGCAACGTTACAGCAAAGATCGCATTGACTATGATGACAAGAACGATGCGGGCATAAATACACCCATAATTAATCCTCCAGGATGTATAAAGGAACCAGGAATCATATCGCATAGCATTCGGGGTATATTTACCAATCAATATAAATTATACTCCTAATGAAAGCCGAAACGATATGTGAAGAAACAACAAAATGTAAACAAACTGCTGTACCACACGGTAAAACCGCAGACCGCACATCTAATCAAGAATTTTGAAACCACCGATCATTGCAAACCGATCGTGATAACACGTAAACTTGAACATTCCAAAGTTTCCGGTACCATTTTTAGTACGCAGCACCCAGAACAAGATGCGCGAATTAATGACAAATTTTCTTCACATAAACATCCGAGCCTCACGGGTGTGACGTCACCCGCTCGGATCCTACGGAGAATGACGTCAGCCGATATTCGTGTTAGAAATACCGTAGCAAACACCTATTTTCATATCTGCCGATCGCCTGTTGGGGTTTAAAGAAGGCGATCATCCGGCATATCTCGTTGTTAACACACGTCCCAGATTCTATGGGGTCAGAATTTGGAACATGCGACACAACGAAATTTAGAGACCTAAGTCTTTTAACTATGGATAATAAGGAATTATACAACCTGGTTATCATCGGCAGTATCCATATTATCCAATTATCCTTGTAAGAGAACCTAGCTACCACAATCACAGACAAAAGACTTAGATATTAATCCTGAATCTTTCCACTGCGAATCAAGCATGTACGCTCTTGTTGCTATGCAAACAAGAATGAGCTCTATGGTAGACGGGTACTTAGCAGTTGGGAGCCGAGTACCCGGTTCCAAGGAGTCGGTAAAGCTTTCTAAGTCTATAGTCCTAGAGCCAGCTGTCAAGGCCAGCTGTCAGAAGTAACAGAATGGTGAGTATTGATCAATGGAGAAGCGCGCATGTGTTGGCACACACTCTCACGCTTTGATAAAAGCCGCGCTAATTAAGCCATTACTTTTTCTAATTAGATGCCAACAGAAGATGGCGAAGGAGGTTACTCAAATTATAAGTAAAATTCATACAATCTCTATAATTTGATCAGAAAATTTATTAACTCAAACATGATTATCCATACATTTTGAAAACAATTAAGCTGAATGTAGTTAGTTCTTTATGCATCGCATCAACTGTCCCAAAAGACTTTTAAACAAGTGAGCCACTACCATTTATATTTGCAATTTAGGCAGCTTTATCGGAAATGAGATGGCCAGTGGACAAACGAACGGCCGGATCGATGAGTGGACGGATGAATGGACGGACGGATTAGTAATGTATCAGTTAAGATTTTACAACCATACCTAACAGCGAGAAATTATAGTACGCACATGCGCACTAAATATATCAATAAAACTAGTATAGAATATCCTCATCTTTTGTTTCCGTCTGTCAGTTGGTAGGTTGGTCTGTCAAATTCTTTTTAACCCTTTCACGACGAAGCCGGCAAAACCGGCCTCTGTAGTGTTCTTGGGGAATGCCCATTTGCAGGCCAATATAAGACTATTTTTGACAATTTCACCACTGTAATGATGAGCTTGACCAAGCCTGTCATTCCAGTGCTAAAATTTCAAAAATATCTTGAATTAAAAAAAAATTTGATGAATAAATATGCATATATATATATATATATATATATATATATATATATATATATATATATATATATATATATATATTAAATTATTAATAGCAAACTTAAGAAATTTTGATATATATATATATATAAAATTATTAATAGCAATTAACATCACTTAGAATAACTTGAAATGGTCAGGTCGCCAATACATCAAAGGTTGAGTTGGTATCGGTATTACAAAGGCACTTCAATTCAATTCAACTACACTCGCCATTCCAGTTCACACACAAGCCATTTCAAAGGGGTGCGAAATGACCTAGACTAGGAAGCGAATCGACCCGGCGGCCAGTGCGAAACGACCTAGGGCGAACGGGACAGGGGGCGAAACGACTTGTTACCCTGTTTATCAGGGTAATGCTAAACTGGTTAGCCACACCGTCACCAATTAGTATTATTGGACTAGACAGATTATTGCCCGTGTAAAATCTGAATTTGACAAATTTATTCATTATTGGACTTGGTCTACGAAAATTGGTGACACTATGCAACTATTTACAACGAATAGGGTGTTTAAATACAGATTTATCCATATGTATACTTACCGCTTTATGTAGGATGAAAGTAGAAACTATGTATTTGCATTTAATGCAGAAAATAGTCTAGTAAACATACATAAACATATGCATTAGCGTGTCTAACAACATTCCTGACAACAACAACTTGAAAATTATAATTTGATAAAGTTCAATAGGGTTTACGCGAGCTGCGCGAAACATTTTCGACGGGAGTTTCATCATCATGAACTCACATGAACTCTCACATTATAAACATCTGGGACTAATAAGAACAGACGACAAAAGTGACCTAGGCAAAGAAATTATAAGAAAAGCTCGTGCAACAGCTTATTCATTGATGGGTGCTGGCTTTCATGGAATTAATGGACTAAGCCAAATTGTCAGTATAAAGCTATGGTCAACATATGTAATACCACGATGTACGTATGGGCTGGAGGCATTACTTATACCAACGAAGGAAATGAGTCAGATCACTACACATGAAAGGAAAGCCTTAAAGCAATTGCAATCACTTCCAAATAGTTGTGCAAATTCACTGGCATATCTACTTCTCGGTGCACTGCCGATAGAGGCGCAAATTGAAAAGAAGAAGCTGACATTACTTGGTGCAATAATAAAGAGTGAAGGCTCTGTCGAACAACAGTTAGCAATTCGGCAGCTCGTTATGAAAAGAGAAGGCAGACACAGTTGGTTTCAAGATGTCGAATTGATTTTACAAAAATATCAATTACCATCAGCCCACCTGCTGCTACAAGACCCACCACCTAAATGTGTGTGGAAGTGTCATGCCCAAAAGGCTGTAAACACAGTAGTCCTAGAGATGCTAAAGGAAGACATTAAGCAGAAGCCATCAGCCCGGTTTGTGAATGTTGACATCCTTGATATCGGAAGGCCACATCCGATCTGGTCAACAGTGACAGCAAATACATATGATGTAAAACGCGCCGTCATCAAGGCAAGGTTACTAACCGGTACATACTATCTGCAAGCACACAGATCCAAATTTAATCAATATGAGAATGATGCCTGTTCTTTTTGTAAGAATGTTATAGAAGACCGTATGTATTTCCTAGTTCAGTGTCCAGAATTTGCAGATATCAGAAGCATCTATATAGCGGAAATCGAGCATCTAGTGGCGGAAGATAGCTGGGAATTAATAAGCAAGGATGAGAATCTTATTCTCCAGATGTTACTCGACACAACTCTCTTGTTTGGCCTGATTGGAAGCGATTCAATGTCGAAAATTGAATCCATCTCCAGAAAACTCTGTCATAAACTTCATATCAGATGTAATCATCTCTTAAATGAAATGAATTACCTAACAAAGCTTGCATTATAAAATATCAAGTTAGTATAATTAAGGTCAATTGCACATAGAAAAATATGGTGCACCTTATGGTTTCTGGATGCGCCTACATATATTTCAATAACAATGAACTCATTTACGCGTCTGGTGAACATAAATTTACTCGTCTATGAACTGTGACCATTTACCTAGATACAGATAGGAAAATCACTTGCGTGTGTACATGCATGTACATAAATGTCAGATTTAATGATCGTTGGCGTGTGTGTATATATAATATAATATATAATTAATGGAAAACTCCAGTAATTTGCGGATTCTAGAGATTCCCGGATAATACACCGAAAGGTGCGCCAGACATTGGCGGAAACTCCAAGAACAGAACAGAACAGAACAGAACAGAATCCTCTTCTGACAGAAGGCATCAAATGGCCTCTGGCGTCAGTTCTGGGCTGCATATACTGGTTGGCTGATTCAGTTGTAGTTTGTCACCACATTGATGGTTTGTTAGCATTTCTTTAAAGAAAGTGGGATGAAAGATTGAATCAGATACGAAGTTGAATAGCAGTGGGTATTTACTCCATAGTTGGTCTAATCTGGATTTAAAAGAGTTGTTAGAAGGTGCATTGATAATGTGTTTAGGTAATTTGTTCCATTTGTCTGTGCAGCGCAGTGGAAATGCAAACTTTCTGATATTTAACCTAGCTCTGATTTTCTGAATTTTTATGCTATGACTGCTTGTAATACTGTTATTGTCCAAAAGCTTGATGAGGTTTGATGGAGGTTGGTCATATTTGTTGTGAAGTATTTTATATATCTCAATCATATCACCTTGCAGTCTTCTGAATGTGAGAGTTGGTAAGTTGAGTTCTTTTAGTCTTTCGTTGTAAGGTAGGTTATGTAGCTCGCCAGGTAGTGTTGGGCCGTTCCGATGTCTCATGTCGACTCGCCACGTCGTAAGTGCACGACGAGTGATGATGCTGGTTAGCATCCGGTCTCGGGGTGATGGACCTTGAACGAGACTGCCCTGCGGGAAACAAAAACCAGCTCCTAAGGCCGGTGGAACTCAATCGTTCTGGTGGGGGCGTGCGACCATTGTCGCGAACATTAAACACAACGGTCTCATCCCAAGAGTTTGTGACACCAGTATGTCTGTCTATAGCAATTTCGTGATCTATGGACTTACAAGATTTGATTTGATGACCTAAAAATATAAGTCTATACAATGAGTTTACCTAACTAATTGAAAAATATGCTAGATAAAACTACAATAAGAGCATACGAAAATACAAGGCATAGAGCAGGTAGATGAACTTTTAAACATGGGGCTCCCAGAGGTACCACACAGACTCGTAGCTCTGCAGCGGTATCCCCGCAAGGGAGGCTCCCATACATGAGACATAGCTATTTAACTTAATATAAGTTATTATACCTCTAAGCTGAAAGGAAGAAGGCTATCTCAGACGAAAAAGTGATGTGCCTCACGCGGGCACTACTCCTAGTGTTAGTTGGGTGAGGAGTATTATCCTGGCATGGACCATCGTCGCTGAATCCTTGCGAGAGCCAAGTGCCTCGCGCGGGCCTCTGTCCCAGGAAGGTGTCACCATGGCTTAAAGCGTGAGTAGGCAAAAATAGGCCCACTCTAATATTTCAAACAAAAATGCTGTAGATAGAAAAGACCATACCTAGTGAGATTATGACTATAGGGGTGCGGACTGTTTTACGTAAAGATGGAACGGACGATTCCCGATGGATTCCTTCGTCACCATCTTATGTGATTCCTAATATGCTGAGTTGGTAGTTGCAGCTGTATTTCTGCGGGCCTTCTGCTTTGCTTAATTCCTTTTAGTTGTTTTCAAAACAAGAATTAGTTTAGGCCGCAACTGGCCGATATTTACCTAGCTATTAGACACGGCTGTCACGGAGAACAGATTGCCGAGGACATCATTACTGTAGACAGCACTCATACATGTTACTTAGTGGGATCTCCGAACTGGGTGAGAACCCGGACATTCCACTTCGCAACCACATGAAACATTACAAGACATGGTTTACATTTCACGAAAGCATTATTAGGCCATATCTCCTATCATTATGGTGGGGGTAAAAGAGACAAATGCACACCGTAAATGTCCTTCCCGTAAGGGCGTGGCAGATCTAAATATCATGCCCAGACAATTTATCAGAATTCGGTGAGAATACGTATCCGGCCCATAACCGGGTCCTATGGAACTAACCGTTTAACCTGTCGCTAGGTTTATATACAAGTTGCCAGTTTTGCACTGCGGTGCGGGAGGGTTCTCAGTAAATAAAATAATAATTAATACATGTGTTTTCGCAGTGCTTTCCTACATTGGCTTAAAGTACTATCTACTAAGTATCCGAAGATACACGGGAATGTGTATGTGATACCGTACGCTAGCCATCACCGCTCGGAAACCCCAATAGTTTCCCAGAGTCAGATCAGCCCATGGTGTGGATAGGGACGTCCAAACAATTAAGAAGCCACAAGGCTAAGAGGAATATGAAGAGAGACAAAATGTTGAGTCTTACCGGAGTGCGGGGCTAGATTATCGCACTGCCGGAAGAGAAGAATATATTACACAGTATGTAATGCAGAAAGTGTCTCTAATCGTTTTGAACCTATCCTATCGAGCTGAATAGAAAAGGTTTAGTCGGTAGCATGCCGGGCTAAACAGAGTTATAGTACGGACAGCGACCTCAGTGACAAATTGTTGGTGGCGGGAGAAAATGCTGCATATATAAATGTTGCTGTATAGTGTTTCCTACGTGCACTGCATTCCTATATTTTCTATAACTTAAGCAAAACAATTTAACGGATGGCCACTGGCCATATACCTACGTA